>QKQZ01081470.1:0-10933 GCA_003595255.1 Solenopsis fugax | reverse complement strand
TACAAAATTTATGTAGCAAATTATAGCTTTGCTGACGCAACAAATCCATTTTTTTCCGTGCATGTTTCCATTGTCAAAAGTAAGTATATGAAACATTTAAACTTCATCAAACTATAGAAATTACAGAGAGCTTAGAGAACTTATTAGTGAGGCTCATGATGATGAGGCTACGTGATAAGCATGCATATCTGCATATTTAATAATAAAACAATACAGAAAAATAATATGTATACACGGCAATAAAGATAAAAGCCGCAGTCAGTACAATTTAATTGAAATAAAATGGAAAAGCGTAACACATAAAAAAAGATATTCGATCCGTACAAACGTAATATTCCAGTTCAGCGTACGCATTCCGAGCCTTATCTAATGGCCACTTTTAGCTGTGCGATAAGTAACGCCTCGTTCATCTCGATAAGTATATACGTGAGCTAGATCGAGATAAAGCTGGATACCGTTGCGGTAAATAGCGGACGCGCTCGATAATAATTTACTTAGTGAATTTCGTTGGCGAATTCCAGCGATATATCAGCGTATCAAATTTTTCCAGCTAAAAAAAATTTTATTAATAAAAATTTTATGAAAAATTTATGAAATGACACGCGATAAATCACTATTGCCAAGTTAACGATTTACATGTCAATATGAATTTAATTTCAATGATGAACAATATTAAAATTAACGATACAATGGTTAATGCGTAGACGTGCGATCTCGAAATTGAATCAGATAAAAGAAGCATCGAGGAAGAACTAAACGGAAAGAACGAATTCACAAATGGCGGTGCTCCAATAACGAGACAATAATGTGCGGTGGCTCGTATCAATAATTTCAATTTGCCGGACGGCGCAGGCCTAACTAAGGGCTCTCGAGCAGGGTGTTACACGCTCATCACGGTGCATGCATTCGCACCTGTGCGGATCATGCATACCATACGGGCGTATCAGTTTACCACCAAGGCACTTAAATACTTGCGTCTATCTCGCGGTCAATCACGATTATAAATAAACACATTTTTTTCAATCTTTTGTTCAGAATATTACGTATACACAAACAATATCTTATATGTTGAGCAATATCTTTCAGAGAAAAAAGCAAGAAAAATATTAGCATAAAGTATCACAAATATTAGCATAAAGTATTTTTTTTATTATAATCTGCTTTTATTCTTAATTTCTTTGATTCTAGTAATCACGTTAATTTCAGTTAGTTATCAGAATTTTTTAAATAGCAGCTTATTATGAACTAGACTTCGTTACTACATGCTGGTAAGATAATTGAATCGATGATTAAAAGACGTACTTTTGTAGCTTTATAGAATCCTAATTTCTATCATCGACTATCCTCTTTAGTTTCACTTTCTTTCTTCCTCGTCGTCATGACTTGCAAGCCTCGTCTTTCGGCCCAGGAGAGACTCATTAAGGAATTCCGTGTCGACCTGGGAAATCGCTATTATTCTTCGCGGTTCTTATGGCAATCAGTGCGTGGCGACATCGTCGCAGGTATCGCGGGACCAAATCTTCGAGCTATTTACCACAAAATTCAAATTCCCGTTGGGACCACACTGGGGATCTTTGGTTGCGGTTAGTAAGATTGTATCTTCTCGCGATAGAGTAAGATTTTACCGGCTTTCACTAAGTACGAGAAACAATAACAGCCAATTTATTAACTATTTTAGAATAATTTATCACCCATGCATGAGATCATCCTATTGAATCATCTGATGACTTGTATTCAGTATCTTGGTTGAGACGTGGCTAATCCTATTTTTATAATTAACGTGACAGAAAAGTCGTTGGTGATCCAACTCTACACTGAAACAAAAGAGTACGATAACACGAAACAAGCTGGAATGATTAGCTTTGAAATATTTTCAATTAAATGTTCGATTAATGTAATCAAATATTTAATAATATTAATTAATTTGATTACTATTAATATAATTTCTTTTAAACATTAAATTGAAATAGGCATGTGTATTGCTATTAAACTCTTTTTTCGGTGCACTTTATATATTTCAATTTATATTAGCAATATTATATGCATTTATTACAAAATGTAGTTTGGATTTTATTGATAATAATTGTAATAATTGAAATTATATTCTTTTTCGTGTATTATATTAATGGCACATTAACATAATACATAAAATAATATAAATAATGTATCTTAAAATAATATACCTATAGTGAAACGTTCTATGATGTTGTTGACAGTTATTCGATGCTACAGTGTAATGTGAGAGCAATATCATTCAGATATATACGTTTTCATTGATATTGAATCCAGATAACGTTCTTACATAACGCTGTATTTCCATGAATGTCCATTAACGAAAGGAAGAGATGGTCAAACAAGAACATGGGCAAGGTCTCCTAAGTGCAGCTCTAGGAATTCTTACAAAGAGCATACATAGTGGCTATAACAAGATTTTCTCTTTAAAGCGTGAGTAAAAGAGGATACTGCTCCCGATTTTGTTTTGGAAGCTCTTGGTAATGCAAAGGAAACCTATCTATTATTCGCATTCGAAGTCGTTGCCAAAATTCGAATTAAAACAGTTGTCTTTCTGAAATGCATTTACACAGATTATTCAGATTTTTAACTTGAAATTCATTAAAATTCATTAGCCGCGGATTCATATAAATCCGACGCGTGCAGTTTTCTTATGTAAAATCGCACTTATACCATGAAATGAAAAGATGGAAAGCCGCACACGTGCGGATTGAGCTAATGCGCCGCATGTGGTTCTGCCTCTTTAACCTTGACCCTCGTAATAATCGCAAACCCTCTATCAGAGGTGAATCATCCCCGTTGTCCGTGCTACTTGCCATAAACGTGCTTCGTTCTCTGATTCTTTGTATTATAAGTACATACTCAATCTTTTATTGCGTTTACTTCATTTACGCTACGGTAATCGACACGGTAGCTATTACAATTCTCTACCATGTGTCATCATAAAATCAACTAAACACGTAATTATTCAGCTGTATTTACACGATATAAATATTTAACACATTAAATACAACGAATTCTGATGAAATATAAATATATATTTAAAAACGTCAACGTTTAAAATTATCTATAAAGTAGAAAACATTTTGTATCTATGTTAAAAACTATTCTTGTTAAAATTTTTGTGTTGAATGTTTAATATATGCTTCCACAAATTGTATCAAAGTATTACACTTTTTCTGCTCACTTGTACGTAATACTTGTATTACTTTCTAACATATTCATCTTATGTTAAATTAAAACATAAATTTGAATGGATCGTTTGTGACATGCAATATACAGTTACGAAATTAATTGTTCAGACGTAAAATATAAAAATTCATTTTATGGTATAAATTCAGCATATATTATAATTTAAAAGAAAATACGCGATTGGAAGTGAAAACTCCTGCCAGTGATGCATTTCCATCAAAAGTATGCTTTTCATTTGTAGCATAAAAAAAACTCCCAATATCTTATATGTTCGGAAAATTACTTTCGTAACTGTACATAGGATTATCTTGTTTATTTAATATTATTTCGCCACAATTTTATCATCTTTCACACACATTTTCAAACAGTAGAAACAGATAAAAATAGAAGTAAAGCAGAATCGGTGCTTTGTTGCAATTTTATTTAAATACGTCTTTTATTCTGATTTTATTAATAACAGACCAGTGAATTTTTTCAATTTGAATACAAATTTGTTTTTGATGAAAATGTGTATCACTGGCAAGAGTTTTTACTACTAATTGAGTTTTCCCTATAAAATTATAATATTATATTTAGTGAATTGGAGCATAAAGTAATCTCCCAATATTTTCTGTCTGGACAATTAGTTTCGTGGCTGTATATAAGATTATCTTGTTTATTTATTATTATTCCGTTATAATTTTACCATCTTTTGCATTTTCAGACTTATAAAAGCAGATAAAAATAGAAACAAAGCAAAATCACTGCTTTATTGCAGTTTTTTTTTAATACATCGTTCAATCTGATTTTGTTAATATATACACCAGTGAATTTTTTTAATTTGAATACAAGTTTATTTTTAATGAAAATGTATATCACTAGCAAGAGTTTTTATTTCTAAGTTTATTTTATTTCTCGAGTTTTCTCTAAAATTATATTATATTTGAATTGGAGCATAAAATAATCTCTCAATATCCTGTGACCGTTAATTTCGTTACTGTATGTTAAATTTAAAAGAAAAATTTTCCAACGATGTATGCTTATAAATACATAGACTAGATATAAAAATAAATATTTACGTGCCATCGTAATGCCATAATAAGTTCTAAATTCCGGAAAAGTTTCTGATTAGACATGACAATGAGACAAAAACAGAATGAGACCTTCTGAAGACTAATTTCCTCGTTTCTCTCGCTGTCGAAAGGAGTGCTTAATACGCACGTGGCATTAACCACCATGTCAGCATATGGGAGTCCCATATTAACCTTGACCCTCGTATATACTATCGCGATGGTGCCCACCACGCCCCAGCCGGTGAACCATCCCCGTTACTTCCCCGTAAACGCTTTTATCTCGGCTTGCGCGTTGCTCGCGTAACGCGACTGCTATCGCTCATTCTCTTTTTTTTTCCTCTCCTCCGCGATTATATGGAACTCGCGGGCATCGTGCTGCTGCTGGCTCGTATCGATCTCTTCGCCGGCTTCGCCCGCTGAACATCCGCCGCCGGTGCTCTCTTTCTTCATCCACCGAGATCACTCGTGCATCGAATATTCAATACGACATCGGATAATACGAGGTAATAAATTGAAGACTTGACGCGACAGAATCTGCTAGTGCCATATTTTGACGTTATCTTTTCATCGAGGGCCTCGGGATATTCCCCTCAAATTTTTTCTTGCCAATCGTTTATAATTTTCGGTTTCCGTTTAAAAGGGAAGTGAAAGGAAAGAGGGCTAATACGTAACGACACATCCATAAACGTTGCATTTTTTCAATTACAGCATGGTATACAAAATTTTTTGTAGACATAAAATTCTATCCGTTTAAAGTTGATATAAAGGCAAAATTCTCCAGAACGCCTTCAACTTTAAGGTCATTCGCAGGCGTTTCATTTATACTCGTAGAAATAGCTGCCGTGGACGAAGGTCACTAACACACGAAGTATAATTAGTTTCGCTCCTTACGGATACAAGTCGAAGTCCATAGGTTGTAACCGTTCAAATCAAAGAATTCGCTTGAAAAATGCCTTTGTGCGTGAACTCTCGGACGGGCTATCCTTCGTGACCTGTTTTTCCTAAACAAGGAATCGAAGGCTGAATCAACAAGCGACATACCTGACCTAACAAAACTTTGTTTCAGAACATTCCTCAAACGCCTCAAAACAGTTACGGGAAAACGTGATTAATGCTTTGTTACCGAGCCGACGCACCTTTGTTTGTTCAAAACTAAATTCGTACGAAATTCAAGTATAATTGCGAAAGTAAAGTGAATGAAGAAGGCGTATTACATTATTATGAAAATGCGATGACGTTCAGTAAAGTCGGTCGATAAATTCTTTGTTTCGGAAAAATCATTTTTAGACGCTCAATACACCGAGGAAAAGAATTTGTCATATCCTAGATGGTGATTACTACATACAGGAAAATGTCATTCTCCTGCTAAGAAAAGCGATTATTCAAAGTATAATTTTCTTTTTTCGTGTAATGATTAGCAAAGAATATTTTCTTAACAATAATCTTAAAACACACTTATCATTTTCTTGAAACAATATATTTACTTAAGATAAACTTTTGTGTATACACAGAAAAATATATATTTGAATTAATTAAATATTACTTATTTCAAATATTTCATAAGTTCATCTTCATTCGAAATATATTCTGAAGTCTAGTAATTTAATACTTCAGAATATTAAGTTAAAACAAAAATTTTGTTTGCTTATTTATTATTCTGACTTTTCTTCGACACAATTTTATAATAATCTTCGAATGAGTATAAATTCTTTTTTTCAATATACAATATGATAATGAATTTTTCTAAAATTTGTGATGAGTATATTTTAAAACTATTATCAAGAAAATATTCTTTGTTAAAAAGATAATTATTACTAACTAGAAAAAAAGAAGTAAATTGGTTAAACTCTTTAGTATTTTTCTGTGTTTGAGCTTTGGTGAAATAATTTCAGTTAAATATTTGAATAATATAACCAAATATTCAATAACATTTAGTAACTGTTTAGTAACCGGTTGTTTATTATTATTTGAATAATATAACCAAATATTCAATAACATTTAGTAACCGTTTAGTAACCGGTTGTTTACTATTATGTTTGATTATATTGATAATTACTAAATATCTCTGAGTCTATAGTTATATTATTTAAACATTTAATTCTCAAATTTCAAAAGTTTGATAATAATATCAAATTCTTTTTAGTGTATTATTGCACTATATTTGAATATTGCACAATACTATTGTTTGAAGGTTTGAAGGTAAACATATACACGTGTATGAAGCAAACTCAATATACACTACAATTGAGTTTGCATTTGAATTGTCTAGAGGAATGTTGTACAATATTATTATTACACAAGATTATTGATCTTCTATAGACTATTGAGCCGTCTATGGGCTTTATAATTATTATTACAATAAAAAAATCGTTAAAAGCATTGTTTAAATATTTTCAATTATCATTTAACACTTGCAAATATTACGATGCTTTTTCCTTCTGCGAAAAAGAGTGATTATTCTACCGCTTTAAGACAGTAAAGCAATGGTCGATGGAACTTTCTGATGCAGGATCGGCAATGTCGAGCCCGAAGAAAATCCCGGACTTCCCTTAAAATCTTCAAGGAAACTCACCGCATCGTACCGGAGCCGAGAACGAAACGGCAGGATGGTGGAGAGGAAAAGAGAAAGAGAGAAAGGGAAGAAAAGCGTTGCTACAGGCGTCAGGATAAAGGTACATGTATTCTTTTTAAGGCGGAACACTTTACTGCTGCTCGTTCCGCCGGCGGTAATGGAGGAAGCTCGACCACCCCCGAAGAATTAATTCGGGGCTAAAGCCGAGGCGAGCCCACCCACCCCCCGCCGATATCGAGTCGCTCGCCCGGAAGTGTTAGTGTCTACTTACCACTCCTTCAGTTAGCTTTTTACTTTAGTTGACCGCATTAGCGCCGCGCGTCTCTCGTTTCGCAGGGACGCCGCAACGGGGGCGATTTCTAATTTAGCCACCAATTTAAACGTAGTCGGCCTCCTGAGAGAGAATCGGATATTTCCATCGCGACGTGAAATCGCCGCTTCGACGAAATTCTATTCCGCACGAGATATTAACTTTTTTTTTATTCGTCTTCTTTTCCTTCGCATTACAAGTGGCGATAATTGCAACGTTGTTTCACTTTAAGAGACTACCTATCAGTAATTATGTACACACACACAAATTTTTTATCAGCGGCGATGCAACGATGAAGATGATACGTTAAAAAATATATAGAAAGATTTTCTTTATTACTATTCTTATAAAGTGAAACATTGTGATAAAGTACAAGATTATAATTGATACACAGGAAATATAAAATTTACATAGAAAGAACGATTTTATTAAAGTATCGAAAAATTTAGCTAGATGCAGATCTAAAAATAGTTTTTGTTAGATTTTCAAAATAAATCATCCTTAAGTCACCGACATTGGTATTGCGTGATCAATTTCTATCTATAGAAGTTTTTCAAAATCCCAAAAACTCCCTCTACTTCTTATCCCCTCCTAAAAAAAAGTTCGCAGTGGAGGAGACCTCTGTGCGATGGAATAACTAAAGCTGCCATCATTTTCCTTGTGAATAGCACAGAGTTCGTTTTTAAATCGAATACCAGTGACCTATGTGTATGTCGTATCCAATATGTCTTTTTTGTGAATAGTGAAAATTTTGTAAAAATCATTGTATTCTATTTTTATTTTAATGACTGAATGTCATCTGTTTTAATTTAAAAATAATTTTTCTAAAAGAAAAATCACTTATTTTAAAAAAAGATGGCTTTAGAAAGACATCGAATCACATTATGCGAGCAAGACAATGTTGAGCCTCTAGGGGAAGATATTATTTTTGCATCAAAATAATGCTTAAAAATGCTTATTTTTTGCTATATTAAATTTTTTTAAAAATCACTTTCATGTATCTGAATAACTATACTTTCTGAAAAATTTAGAGTTTCTGTATTTTTTTAACTTTATATTACATGTAAACTAAAAGAAACCCCAGAGTAATTTTTTCATATGCATTTATAAAAAGCTTTTTACAATTTTTTATATCAAATAACACTTTTATCCAATTTGCGATTAATTTTTGATAATTAAACTATGGTACAATTTTTTTCAAAATAAAGTACTGACATTTTTCCTAGAAAGTACACAGAAAAGAATTAATATCCTTGAAAGTACATAGAAATTAATTAGTATCAAATAATCAATTCATTGTTTCATATACATATAAGCAAGAGTATAAAATCTTGAAAGAATTTGTGATTTTTTTGTTCGAGTAATGAAGATGAGTGATTTAAAAAAAATCAAGTACCGCAAAAAAATAAGCATTTTTTAATATTTTGGTACAAAAATAATGTATTCCCCTAGAGGATCAACGTTGTTTTGCTCGCATATAATACAATAAATGTCTTTCTAAAGCCATCTTTTTTTTTAAATAAGTGATTTTTCTTTTAGAAAAATAAATTAAACGTTGTCTAATTTTTTGTGTACATAAATTTTTATAAATTTTGTGAACTACTTTAAATTAATGAAAAAGTAATCGGAAATACCTATGAGGGTGGCAAGAAAATATTTCTTTCACATGGTCTTCAGGGGTAATTGTAGGAAGCTCAAGTTGCTAGAATATAAAAATTTTGTGCAGCATTGCTTGAATGTCCTACATAATTATTTTGGTAGTCTAACAAAATCATTTTCTGATCTGCGACTAGTTAAATTTTTAGATTACTTCGGAAAAATGTTCTTTCCGTATATTCAACGCGTGCAAAAATGCAGGTATAATGATTTAAGCGCGCCATCCAATGAATCCAATGAAACGACCACACAAATCCCATTCGCCTGGACCGCTTAAAACGCTGACTCACTCTCTTTTAAATTTAACAGGCGATAGATTTTAATGTTATCGCCGCTTGTTATTTTACTCCTCGTGAACCCCGCGGTGAGGGATGCCTGATGCATACCTCGCCCGTCAGTCTTTCCTCAGGTTTAAGCCTGAAAATCCCAGAACCACCTTTCTTCGTATTTACTGGGGTACTGAAGATTCTTGGCGCGGTTGTGCTCGCCCCCTCGTACCGTTCGCTTCGCCGAAGAGCAGTCTCTCTATTCATCCCCCGGTGCGCGCATCGGGTGCGAGCGAGAACGACCGCAAACTCGCAAACCAACGATGATCAAAGAGAGAGAGAGTGCGACGATGACCCCCGGAGAAGTGCCAGCGGGGCGGGAGAACGAGAAGGAAGAGAGCGAGAGAGAGAGAAAGAGAGAGAGAGTGAAACGAGCGCTTTCGTACCGCAGACAAAGACGCGACGAGATCGAACTCCCCACCACGCGCGTTGCGGAAACGACCGAGCGTCGACGAAGCGGCCGACACGGTTGCTCGACGCTCAGTTGCGCGCGAGACATGCATCGTGTCGTATCGTGTCGCGTGTGCCGCGTGCGTAAGAATCGGAGGAGAATCTCGGAGATGCGACGCAGCCGGCCGTCGTCAATCGTGCGCGTGCGTTACATCAGCATTCGCTCGCTCGCTCGCTCGCTCGCTCGCTCGCTTGTTTGTTCGTTCGTTCGTTCCGTCCGTCCGTGCGTCCTTCGGCTTCTCGATAATCGGGAGCCTGTGTGCGAATACCGCGTTGCGTATTCTTGTTAACGTTCGCCACGAGCGGAGAGTAAGTAGCCTGTGATCGCTTCAATGTGGCGCGTTGATATCTCACGAAGCTGCGGCTGACGAATCTGAGATCGCAGCGTCCAGTAAGTTTTGCTTCTGACTAAAGTAATCCGTCGTCGACGGGATGTGATAGGATTTTTGAGTTGCACCGAAGAGTGTGCCGTGTGTGTGCTCACGAGTTTCGTATCTCTTCGAACTGGGAGCGCCCTATCAGTCAGTTCGAGCTAACCAGCCCGAAAATCCAGAGAGATTATCTCGAGATCTTATCGTTTATCCGTTTATCGCAGTGTCTCGTATCTCACGGGCTGTCCGAGTGGCGATTGTAAGGGGAGTCCCGCCGGGGACTGATATCGAAAAGTGAGCTGCAGCTACGATATTCGCGGGTAACCTTGAGCCTTCCGACTGGCGAGAGGAGAGGACGGGGTATATAGAATTGTGCACTTTGTTGCGCGACGCGCGTGCGGCATGTGATATGAGATTTCGCGATACGAGAATTCCCGGCGCGCGAGTATCAATATTCAGGCGGACCTCCGCGGCGGGCTTGTGTTTCTCTGCGATCTTATCGTATCTTTTTTTTCCTCTTGTTTTTTTGGAACCGAGTTCGAAGAAAATTGTAACGATTTCGATGAATCGGGCTGAGAATTTGGTGAAGCAAAACACGAGACATTCGCACGTGTGAGAAACTCTCGGCAGCATCGCGAAGATGATCTCGCGGATCTTGCAAAATTCATTTCCGTTTCGACGGAACGGCGTATTTCGAGAGACGCAGACGGCCGATAAAAACGATCGCGCGAGAACATTTCGGTATTTCGTAGAAATTGGATCGTGAGCGAGCGCGTTCTTCAACATAAAAGGATTCAGACTCTCGACCTGATAACTTTATCACTGTTGTGCGCGCGCGCGCGGCACGGCGAAAGAGGAAGAGAGAGAAAGAGAGCGTTGGTATGGACCAGCCATTCGGCGAGACGTCTCTCGTTATTTGCGGCGGTCCACGGACGCGGGCGTCCGAATGACGATAGCGACGTGCGTGGCGCGGGTCATCGCACGAGTTCGCG
>QKQZ01081469.1:0-10906 GCA_003595255.1 Solenopsis fugax | reverse complement strand
TGTGCTTTTTTACTGCATAAGACAAGGAAGTTAAAAGAACTTTAAAAATCTGTCGATACAGCGTTAAAATTGAAACTTCAAGCTCCAAAATGCTTTTTTAATTTTTTATCTGCGATGATTTTTCGCCGAGCTACAGTCATTTGAAAATAGCCTAATTTTTGGTGTTTGGAAAGTGTTCCCTATTTTTTTTGAGTAGTGTATATGTATAAAATTAATTCCACATTCGTTCAAGTGTATGCCATGCAAATAAGAGAATCATTAAAAAGGAGGAAGAAGAATAGATTTTTTTATCTCACTTGTACGACACGCGTTGAATTTTGCCAAATAATATCATGTTTTAAAATTTAAATCGCTAATAAGTTAACTTTAAGGGAGCAGAAAGCCACCCTTTGGAAGATAAAAAAAATATTTTTTTTGAAACCAAATAAAATTATTTTTTTTGCATTTTATAAAAATATTTATTTTTAAGGATTTACCCTTTTAAATTTTTATCAAAAAATTACGAAAGTTATAACATTTTATTCGAAGCGGCGCGCAGATCAGAATCGGAGCACACTCACCGTACAGATCGGACTCATCGGACAGATCCTCACAAGGACCTGTCCAAATATCTTTTCTTTTTTTAGGATTTTTCTTTTTTTTTTTTTTTAATCACAAAAGACTTTTTATAAGAGCCTGATAATTATTTCGTAAGTACTAAAAATGTACGAGTAAATTGTATTCGAAACTTTAAATACATTTTTCTCGAAACCATGTTTTTCAAACTGAAAAACTACCCACTATTTCAGACAAACTATAAATAAACTAAATTGACTTCGTCCTTTGTCTACATATTCGGAACATTCTCTCTATCATTGGAATCAGCGAATTTAAATGATATTAATTTGTTCATTTTTTTTTAACGTAAAACTTTCAAAATTTTTAGTGACTTTTTAAATTTTATTTTATATGCACAATTATTTAGAAAATAGTTCGATTTTAATAATTCTAGTTCCAACGATAACCAAACATCTGTAGATTAAGATTCTTTTTCGATGTGTTGTATCAGCTGAGTGTCAATATTTTATGGTGACTATGAGATGATGCGCGCTCGGACATGTCGCACGAACAATTTATGCTTGTTTCAATGTTAAATTCATAGAATTTGTTACATCAACTAATTCCAAAGTTGAGTAGTAACTAGTTAAAAGATTAAATAAACTTAAGAAGTTAATAACTTATAATTATTACAATTTTCGTCTTTTTGACTTGTAAAAATTACTGAGTAACAACAAAATATCTATAAATATGTGTAAAACTTCAAATCAATCACCCATATAGTTTCCATTAAAAAATTATGAAAATAGCATTTTTTACCCTTCAAAGGGTCTTAATTTGAAAATTAATAAGTTGGTTAATTAAGTGTACTTATCTTATATAAAGAGCAGATAAGACAACAATCGTACTCGTCAGGTATATTACACGAAATCGCGCCGTCACACAATAGAATTTTTTAATTGTAGAGTCCATTAGAGTTCATTTTGAAATTTTCAGGGTTACCTCATAATTGAGGTGCGAATGAGGACATTTAAAAATTTTTTAATTGGTGAGTTGACAAAAAATGTTAATGATTAAAATATTGTTTTTTATGTGGGAATATTTTTTTCTTTATAATTTTTCTTTTACATAAATTTTTAACTTAGAAAAAGTTAATAAATTACAGTTTGTATTTTAAAAATAACTCTAGTTAAAAATTAACTCGTTTAAAATTAACTAAGTTAAAAGTAATTAACTTCTTAAGTTTATTTAATTTTTTAATTAGTTACTACCCAACTTTGGAATTAGTTGATGTAATTTAACATTGAACGATTTTTTAATTTAATAAGCACTTCTAGAAAACAATAAAAATGCATGTGACAAAATATCATATTGATTTATTAAACAGTTTTAATAATATAAAAGTGATGTTATTCAGTTTCAATGTATTTAGACTTAAACATATAGTTACACGGCGATATAAGGTAATAAGGTAATAAATCAACTTATTTGATGATGTTCAGGAGAAATATCTTACAATATATTTACAACATAAATATAATATTAAATATTGTTTTTGACAATCGTCATTAAGTCAAATATTATTAAAGTTCAGACATATCTAGCAAGGCATTTACATGCGTCGGTAACCAATTTGTGCCATTATGACATACAAATAAGACGTTGCTGTCGATGTACGCCTGAACATTGCCGATTTTGTACACCTGCTTGGCCTCTTTGTATCTGTTCGGAATCGGCATAAATAATACACCTCTCTCTTCGCACTTTTTTTGTACAAAATCTTTGAAACCCTGTGGAATTTGTGAGGCCGTTCGCACTGCCTCTGCGAGTCTCTGCAAGAAAACATAATAGCATATTAGAAAATAGCAATATGTGTAATATTACTTGAATCATTAATAACGTCAAGTAATTTTAAAGAAGATTCTTCAGTTTAGAAAAGTGGAGAAAAGTCATGTGACTTCATTCATAAATGTATATCTTTTAACATAGAAACTTTTGGCACTGCCATCTTTAAAATAACAAATAATGAACTAAATTTAAACGATAATAATTTGCTATTAAAAATTTTTTCTTTACAATGTCGATAAATATTAAAAAAAAATGTTGATAATGGTGACTTAAATGTAGTAAGCGTTGTCACCACATTTTCACTAGTGTGACATCAATTTAAAGAAAATTGTATAATCCGCAAACATTTATTCTTGACTCTAAATCAATAATGTTTTTCGAAATTTTTATATTTTATTTATTTAAAAAAATTGTTTAAAGAAAACTATATGGTCAAAAAAATTTTTTCAAATTAAGAATTGGCTACATTAATCACAAGTTTCATCAAAATGTTGATCAAATTCTTATATTATATGAAAAGATTACAGAATATCCTTGAATAATAATACGTACCTCCATTCTCGGTTGCGCAATCGGTGCCATCTGTGACATCGCTGGCTGAGTTCTCTCTAAGCTCGTTAAATATGAAACTTGTTCTAGCGCGCCAGGCTGATGAGTTTGTGGCCCATTGACGGCCCTATTCATCATATCTAATGCTTTCTTGAAGTGCTCTATAAATCACATTTGCTTAATATTTTAATATCAATCGTGAAGATGATAAAAACATTACAATACAACGTACCTTTTATTACCGGTTCAGCCAATAACTTATCACTTAACATCCCTTTCCATCCCATGTACCAACTTGTAACTTGATCATAATTAGGAGAATGATTGAGCCAAAATGCTAAAGCTTGTAGCCATTTTGGAAAGAAGAATTTATCAAGCAATCCTGCCATGATATGAATGGGAATTAATTCCTTCCACTCATACACCCAATTCCATTGATCCAAGTGCTGTTGATGTGGATTTATAAGAAACTCGGATAAGGCTATTTGCAATTTTGGAATAATATTTTTGACTAAGAACGCTTCCATATCTCCCTTAGCAAACACCTCTGCCCAAGGCTGCAACATTAGTCTAGCAGATCTGTCCGACGGATGCCAACCTCCTAATGCAGATCCAAGTTTTCTACGTATTATTGGGTAAATCAAGGTATCTAAACGATTTCCTGAAAAAAAGTTACGTATATTAATAATTCAATATGACAAAATACTTCGACATGATATAAAAACACATAAATATTTTGGAGAAAAAAAAATTTTTTACAATTTTTCATGTAATATTACAGAATTTTTCATATTTTAAATTTATGAAAATTTCTAAAAAAATACGTTTTTTTAAGTTGTTGAGTTTTTTTTAGAAATTATAGAATGAGAAATCTTAGAATATGTCATACTTCATATGCATAAAAACTTTTAAAAAATATTTAACTTTTTAAAATATTTTCATATCTTTTCAATTTTATAAGATTTTTTCAAAAAATATAGAATAGAATGAAATATACTTGAAATATATTACAATTCATATATGTAGATGAATATTTTTAAAAAGGATATAAACTTTTGCATGCACGCACGCATCTTTTCATATTTTTTAAATCTTATAAGACTTCTTCAGAAAAATAGAATAAAAATTACATAGAATATATCAAAATTCACATATATAAATGTTTCTAGAAAAGATGTAGACTTTTTCAAATTTATTAAAATAAATGTTCTGAAAAGTCCTCTGTTGCAACGGGATCGAACGAACAGTTGTAAAAATGGTTATCCTTTTTCCTTTTGACAATCAGTAAATAGTTATAAAACGCACATGAAATGAAACTTACTCAGGAAAACATTTAGACAGCTGTTGAAAAGAGTAAAAAATATGCTTTTACGTATAATATTTAAAGGTAACTTTACTTGCGGCCCATTTTTATGAATTTGGTAAGTATGAGACAAGTCACATTTTCACAATTGAAGCACATAATAACGAAATGGCATGCAAGATAAAATTTCGTCGTCAATATGTCACTTATCGTCAGCTCCCTAAAAGTGAAGTCCTATGGATTGGGCATACAGTACATGGCGTAAAGGAACTAGGTCAATCACAGGCTTTACACCTGTTTTTGTTTTGTCAGCACAATATTAAATGTTCTATACAGTGTATTTATGCGGCGTAAAAATGAATAAGCCAATCACAATATCTTTTTACGCTCATTTTCAAAATGGATACTCAAGATATCTTGTGATTGGCTTATTGATCATTACGGCGTAAATACACCCCATGGGAAAGCCGACGTTTTAACAAATTCATACATAAAATCAAAACAAATGTGCATATATGAACTTTTCATAACTGCATAGATATGTATAACGTAAACGCTGGAACACTGCAAAAACTAGCATAAACCCTTGTTAACGTAATGAAAACGGTCGTAAAGCCTGTAATTGGCGAAGTTCCTTTGCCATATATCGGTACGCTGTACGTCGACTTCATGGGACTTCACCTTGACACTTCCATTACGACGTATGTTGGCATGTCTGCTTAATGTTACTATATTCTATTCACTGAGAAAAACCGAAACGATTTGCGCACATGGACAGCAAATGAGGAGAACATTGGCTCTACGAACCTATACGAGTCTGTGCAAGTAGAGAAGGGAGCTTTCCAGCCGTTCTACAGGCCACTAGAGGCGGAGCCTGTGCGAAGTAGACGAGTTTTCGTCCGAACATTTCGGTTTCTCTCAGTGAATAGAGCATAAACCGTTAGACAGTTCTGGCAACAGTCAGTCCCGTGCATATTCTGAAACTTTAATTGTGTAAAATACAATTAAAGTGTAAAATAGTACCGTGAATACACTCGCAGCAACATATTTGCAAAAGTATACATATTCCATTATGTGGACTTTGGAAGCTACTATTATAGTGTCAGGGATGCTTTTTATGCCATCAGTTCTAATTTGTACCGCGATACTACGTCATCAACGCGAAGTTCTACTTAGGGACTCTAAAAACTGCACTAAATAGAATAAAAGAAAAGCATTATAACATTTCTCAACTATGTGGATTTTAACGAAATGAGTAATGTTTTCAAGACGAGACCCAAAATTGGACTCTGAAATAAAAGTAGATAAAGTATTTTGATAATGAAGTATATTAAATATAATACTATACTAACACAAATGCCTGTGTCTAGTACTTCAAATTGATTTAAATATCCATATGTATTCGAAAAATTGTGCTGATTTGAAAATATCGGAAAAATATTCAATTTTTTCAAATATTCCAATTCAAAAAAATCGTTAAAAAATTAGACAAATTTTCTAAAAAATATTATTAAAAATATTTATAAAATTTATTTAAAAATTCTAAAAAATTGTACAAAAATTCTGAAAAAAATTTTACTAGGGTACGTTACTTACGTAATAATGGTAACCAAGGATGAATCCATGTGTGAATAGGTACAGTATCAGTAAGAGGATTCCATTCTTCCACCTCTAATGTTAATTTTGGTAATACTAATAAGTCTAATATATAATTTTCTAAGATCCAATTAGGTAATAATGGCATCCAGGATTCTATTAGTTCAATCAAAGGCTCAGGCTGCCTACATGTCCATTGTCTAATTTGTTATACATAAAAGATATTAGAAGACAAATATTTAAAAAACTATTTGTATATACTTTCAAAAGAATAATTTTAAAAAACAACAGATTTACACACACATTGTATAATAAAAAGATAAATATTTTACATCTTTTGTGATTTATGTTTCCTTTTCAAATTATCCTATATAAATTTATTAATGTTTGTTATAGAAATTACTTACTGTATAGCTCCTCTAATGGACGGCATCCACGCATCCCATACTAGTTGATCGTACGACTGCATAGTTCGTGTCTGAAGTGTCGTACTAGTCCCATTCTCCAAGATATCCTTCCACTGTTCAAATAACTTAATTGGCTGTTTTGGTTGCATCAATGGATTCCAGTTGACTAGGCAATCTTTTATCTTTGGAGCTACGAAACTGCTGGCCAATTCACCAAGCTCATACATCTTATACTCCTCATAATAATTGTCCTGTAAATTTTTGAAAGCCTCTGCGGTCTCTTGCAGCGACAATTCGTTTGTCTCGTTCATCAATCTGTCCACAATCGCGAGAACATTCTCCAAGGTATCAATTAGTTGACCATGATGATCGACAACTTTCGACAAATTCCTCTTTTCCGCTTCTAAAGCTATCATTCTATCATTCAAATGTCTCATTCGCCGATCGTTTTGAATAATGTCTTGCTCGCACATCTCCACAAGTGAATTCAAATTGTGCTGTAATTGGGGCAAGGCAAAGTTCACTTTAGATTTCTTATCGGACGTAATTACGGTCTCATCAGGACATTGCTGACCACCTATTGCATGGTATCCGCTGAGAATTCTTGTATCTGGCCCTGTCATGTCGATAACTTTAACTCTACTCATATCATTAGATAGTGGAACTGTTCTTTTTCTATTAGGCTTTAATTTTCCATCTTCCAAAACTTCATCTACACTTCTATAATAGTATCTGATTTTCTTCTTGTTACCCTTCCGCCATTGAGATACCTTAGACTTGGATTCTTTCATTTCATCCCCATCATCATCTTTCTTTTTATCGGGGACTTTCGGCGTCTTTTCTGGACCATACGCACCAATCGCGCCTCTTCCTTTTCTGATTTGTGCCTCTATTGGCATACTTATTCCTTGTAGTTGTTTACCTAAGCCTTTACCAACTTCATATCCACACTAAATCAAGAATATTATTTGAATTGTTATCTTATATTGCTATAATTTATAAAATAAACAACAATTATTGCTGATAAAATGAATATAAAACCAACCTGTAGTAATATTTTAAGGCCAAAGCCCTTTGTATGCTTTTGCCATTTACCCATATCTCCTTTCATCAGTAACGGATTTATTTGATTGTGCTTTTGACGCAGACCTGCGATATCATTATCCGATTTCAAGGAAAAGGATGGTCGTGATTTTGGCCCCTCATCTTCTGAACTAAATAAAAGAAATCACATGTATACGTAAAAGTTTACATTAATAAATATCAAGGGAAAGAAAAGTTTATATTAGAATATATTTATATAAGAACATATTATACCATCTCCGCTAGAAAAGCGACACAATAAAAAGTGATACATTTTCGAATTTCATATTTGTGAAAATTGTGTTCTAAATATATCGACTTTCAGTCAGAAAAAGTGAGTTGAATTCAAATAAGGTGAAAAAATGAAAACAAGAAACATAAAACGCATAAAAAACAGATAAAATTCCATATTTTTTAAATAAAATCTATGCCAGAAAAAATCGATATTTTTGGGAAAAAACAGCAAAAAACGGCTAATCCTTTCTATTAAAAACGATATTGTATAAAATAAAATCCGTAATAGATTAAGAATAATTAGTTTCCATAACGAATTAGTTTTCTTATTATAAAATGAATAATAAATGCAAAACAGATCTCTACATAGAAAAAAAAATTTAATTCTGTTTGAGAAAAGTCGTCTATTCTGGCATAGCCCTTCTAAAGCAGTACCCTCCATATTTTTTGAAAATTAAACATTGTACTATATTAATACTGATAAAAACATAATCTAAATAATTAACTTTTAGAGGGCCGCTCTGGCCAGTAACTAACTCGAAAACTTTACACATGTAGATTCTATATGTGTATAAATTTTAAGTTAAAAAAATTCAAAATTTCAAAGGAAAAATGCCATCCCTCTAAAGGTTAAAGAAATGATCCATATTTCATATATTCGTGACTTTTTCTATATAAAATCTGCTAGAAATGAATACTTAAAAAGCGAAAATAAAATTTCTACAATTTTCTCATGCAAATTACATAGTTTAAACAATGAGTATATTATTGATTAGATCATTGTTTGTAGCTTTCTAAAACTGTTTATATTTTTCTTTCATATTTTTCGTCGTACTGCAGTTTGAAACATAAAATCACTGTGCACCGGTGTAACACTTCTTCGTGAAAATAGACAATAGGTCTGATTGCGCTGTGTTAAAGTTGATGTCGTCAACTTGACAATCAAAAATAAAGTTTGCCTGTTAAAAATAGTAAACCATTGTTAGCCTGCAAAACAACATAATCAAGATAAAATATCTAAACTGACAAAAAAAAACATTAAGCCTTTTGACTGTACGTGGATCATAGCGACATTGAAGATTAATGTTATCATAAATGAGATTATCAGACCTATGGTCTGTTCTCACTGTGAGATATATCGGTGCACTTCTCTGTGTACAATGCAGCATTTTATGTTTTAAATTCTAGCCTTTTAATTTTTTAAACTTTGTTGTTTAATACATGAAAACATATTTTATTACTTGTTTATCAATTTATTTCATAGTTAACTCCTCCATTACAGGGCTGTGCCTGAATTCTGCCATTACTGCCAATACTGCCTAGGGTGCCAGTTTTGGAGACCAATTTCTCAGATGCCTTTTTTGAATTATGTTGTAAAAACTTAATTATTACAAAATATGAAATACTAATATAAAAACTGCTATACTATTTAATAAAAGACACTTTCTAGGTTGTATTTATATTTTTCAAGTTTTATATTTTTAGCTTTTTGTTTAAGAAATATTATCCAAAAACAAAATGCCGATTTTGGTGAAATTCCTCTATTATATTTTTTCTCCCGATGGGTCCCTACCTTGGAATGGTGGAGAGGCTTACAGCATTCAAGGATGCCCACTCAGAGATATAATTGAATGCAATTAACAAAAAAATCCTCCAAATTAAAGTGTTAGCAACTGTGCCAATGCCTCCATGATGCAAGGAAAGTTGCATCATAAACTGTATCTCTTGTATGCTTTTATTATTAATGTACTTTCATCATTAAGATGCATTTTATCATTACTTTTTAATCAATTACTTTAAATGCATAAAAATCTAATCGAATAATTATACAAAATAGTTTGAAAATTAATTTGATAATTAGTTATATTAATACACAATTTTCCTATTTTTCTTGAACAAGAACTACTTTCGACTTGTGTCACTTTTCTTATAAAGGTACATTTTGTTCAAACCTTACCTTGAGCTACTGTACTTTGTTTGAAGTTCCCCCATCTCCTCTTCATCTTCTTCATCCTCCTTTTCTTCTTTCTCTTTTGGTTTTCCTGCTTGTTGAATACCACCAGCGACAAAATTAACTGGTGCAGTATAATTCTTAGGGCCCTTGTTATAAGTTTTGAAAGATGGTCTGGCAGACTCATCATCCTCATCACTGTCATCTGCCCAGATTCCTGTTCATAAAACAAAAACATGAAAAAATTAACTATTATATTTAAAAGAACGCAATAATAACTGTATAATTATGTCATGTATAGAATTACAGATTTTCTTATAAATTATATACAAGTGAAAGTTGCATATGTAGGACCAATGAAATTATCAAATATAAAGATAAAAGAGTACCATTGTCAGTCAGCAATAGATCTTGGTGCCTAATAATGTTCTTCATGTAAATTTTTACAATTACCAGTTTATACAAACTGTGTGCTGATTATTTATCAGCTTTTGAAAAAGTTATAAACTGAATTTCGAGTATTAGAAGTTAAATTAACAAGTATCTTTAATAATACTTTGATGCTAAAAAACATTTTTAAAACACTACAAAGAATTTATTGCAAAAAATATCTCAGCAAGGATTATTTTTTGCACTACACAGTTTAATAAATTTGAAATTGTATGTGAAATCACACAATATTAAGCATTAAGATTGAATTATGACCCAACAAGGCTCATCTCTAATTGATTAAATATTTTCAAATGCAAATCATTCCCAATCTTTCTGTATTTTAACGACATAAATTTGATAATTAACGTTGCTTGTAGCGTACATCTTACCTAGCATTTGTTGTTTCTTTGAGAGTTTGCGTCGAGGACGAGCTATATTGAATTCATTATCCAAATCATAATCTGTAATTTCAAAGCTTTCCACCTCGTCTTCAGACATCTTATCGTGTTTTATTTGATACTGATTTTGTATAATATTAAATTATTTCGTAACACAATATAACCTCACAGGACTGCTTTTGTTTTATCAAAACTCATACATTTATACGTATAAATATACCGACACGTAATGAGCAACACATTGACGTATATGCATTGAAAATGCACAATTTATGAAATTAACTAACAACACTTGCTCGTAGTTGATTATAAACTTTTACAAGCATATATATTTATTTCTTCCTTTCTGTATTGGCACCAGCCCAGTGTAGGGAGGTCGCGAGTCTTCTTCTTTTTTGGCCTTTGGATTTCCGATCCCTGCGGGATCAATAGTACTTCTTCTTCTTCTTCTTTATATTAAATGGCCTTAGGCTCCGGACGGAGCACCAGTTGGCACCAGTGTTGTCAGGTGATTGAAAAATTGGACAGTAGGTGGCATGCCAAAAAAGCGGTAGATTTGAAATTTAAA
>QKQZ01081468.1:0-10835 GCA_003595255.1 Solenopsis fugax | reverse complement strand
GCCGAGGAGGCCTCTCTACGCCGCGCTCGAATTCGCGTTCGAGGCTCTCCCTCGAATCACGTTCTTCCTCGCTCGCGTGACTCCCTCCGATGTTGCTTAATGAGATTCGGGAACGTACGTGAAGAAATCTCGGAATTTCGCGCGGCGCTCGATCGCCGCACAGGTGCCCCAGGTGCGAGAATTCATTTTTAACCCGCGCTCGGGCCTCGGCAGCCCGTTAGTTCCCGGCTTCTAATGATCGTATCAGAGCGTTCTTATTTCACGGGCGGATCTATAGAACGTCCTAGAATTGGCAGACAATCGATATATAGCGCGCTGCTCCTGGCCGGAGTTAATTTTTCCTTAGCGAAAATGTCGAGAGAGGTCATCGCGCTTTCTGCAACGTTCTAAATTCCGACATTCGATATCGCGTAGCCGCGGCGAGTCGCGGCTCTTCTATTGAAAGGGAAAAAAAAAAGAATCTGTTCTAATTCAAACGGCGAATCTTAAATTGAACGAATGAATAAATTCTACGAGGAAAAAAAATGCATTCGCTCTCCGCCGACTTTAAATCACCTATCGCGCTGAAATGAACTCCTCACTCAAGTTTCAAAGCTATTATCTGTTTAAAAAAAAAAAAATGCCGCGTGGAATAATTTATCTCGGAGATGTTGGTCAATTTTTAAAGGTGCTCGTGAAAATATATTCGACCACTTGGAAAGGGGCGTATTCACTCCGCAAGTATCTCCGAAGATATACGGCCGTTCATACACGCCTTAAAAAATGTATAACAACTCCTTGCACGGTTATCCTTCCGCCGGGAGGGGGTTTCTTGAAAATTATTAATTTAGGACCCCCGCGAAGGCTTCTCATTCCTTATTTTATTTACGGTACGTGCCATCGCTTCCGTTCCGCTCCTGCTTCCGGAAAAACCTTCCGACCGATACGTCACAGCGAAAGAATCTTCTTTGCGCATCTGCGACACGCTTTCCCGGGCGTATCCTCGTATAACGGGGCGAGACGAAACGATGATATCTAAGGGGCATACCGAATAAGCTAATGACGCGCGGGACGTTAATCTCGTTAGTCATGTCAGCGGCTTTGGCTTTCGCGGCTTTCGAGATGGGTCACCGGAATACCGTAACACGCCGGGCTTTCGTTCGTCGATACGAGATTACACGGCGCGTCTATAGATGCACATGCATCTTCGTGCACGAACGTATTAATGCATTACGTATGCATTAACGTACATAGCCCTTAATGCACCGAATAGAGAGTAGGACAAATCTTGAGTGTGTATCGAATAAAGACCGTGCTTTTTTTTTCCTTCAGGGAGCGATGCACTGAGGAAAAACGATAGTCTATAGACAACTATAAATTTGACAACTCGGAAATTTAAGTGCCTATCACTAGTTTTACGAAGTATCAGAGCAGTATTAAGCACTAGAAAATAGTTACTGCAACCATTTATGTGCACTATCAATTGATAGTGACATAGCGACTCTATATTACATAATTATATAGACTTCATATGCATAAGTTATGACAATTACATTTTTCTGATTAAGACAACTATTTTTCTTTCAATGAAGCATAATACCGTAATAACTAATCAATTATTTACTCCAACACACTTTGGCATCAATAATATATTTTCCGTTGAGACTATTTTATGTAGATATTAGGATGACAAGGCCGATTAAGTATTCATATATTAGCAGCGATGGTGTAGCATCCTAAGACCGATATTCATAGTCGTAAATAATTTTCAATCTTTGATTAAAAGCGTAATTAATTAAGATTAATTCATACATTCATTCATATTTTTCTTTCAAAGATCGAAAATTATTTACGACTATGAATACCGGTTTAAGTGCTAGGAGAGAAGAACGAAAGATCCCAGGCGAATCTCAGCAGGCTCAAATTTTTCATCCCCTACATTTGTATTACTATCATTCTGTAGTTATCTAACGAATGATTATATTATATTTTCCTAGTTTATATAACTTTTTTATTGTTCTTATCGCAATTTTACAATAGTTGAGGCGCTATTTGTCCTCAAATTTCTAGTTACTGATACGACATTTTTCTCTGAGTGTGCGCTTCGAGGTACGTCCCACATGGCACCTTTATCCAAAGGACGTCCCAAGGATGTCCTCAGGACGTATGGACGTCTTTTGAACGTCCCATGGACGTCCCTAGGAAGTCTGTGCTGCGTGGAGTACAGCGAGCTGTATTTTCAGACGAAATTATCGCGCAACGGGATTAAATAATATTTATCGCGTGAGATTTGTGCATTAGGAAACTGCGACAAAAACGGTAAAATCGGGAGAGCTGTGTTCCATAAAAAAAATTGCTTTGAGAAGAAGATTAATCCTTCGCCTGAACTTCTTTTTAAACGAGAACGATTTTCCTGCACTCGCTTCACATCGCGTGCATAATACAAATTATATATTTATAACAAAAGAGAGGTCATCCATCCCTCTTCCAAAATTCTATTGTTTTTAAGTTTAATATTTCGTGCGAGCGTTACAAGAGAGACAAAGAGAGAGAGAGAGAGAGAGAGAGAGAGAGAGATAACGTTTTATTATTAAAATTGTAATTAAAAAAGGCAGGAGATCGCGTTATACGTTGTTGTCCGATCTGTAGCTGGGCACGTTTACTTCGTAACATCATTTACCAATCATTTCCCGATTGCAACCGGTAAGGTAACGGCGTGTAATAAATTGGCGCAGTCGACGTTCTCCTCGGGGCGAGATGTGCATCAAAGGTCGAGTAGCAGGGGAGGAAAAAGCGTATGAATAGGACGAAGACACGAAATTTGCATCGGGGCATTCGTATGCACGCGAGGAGAGTGTGTCGTGGGAATGAAAAGTTCGGGCTTTCGGGATGATCGAGGGGGGAGGGCAAGTAGGTCGCGGGCATACATATGTATGTACGTTCGTCAAAAGCGCGTTTCGCGCCGCGAACTTCGCGAATCCGCAGCTGAAACTTGTCGGCCGAAGATGCATCGCGAGAATCTCCGCAGCGACACGCCGGCGTTTCGCCGGGGTGCCTTCTTTTCCCGCTACATTTGCGCGCAAGTATATAAATTTCGTTTCCCTTGTAACATCGCCTTCCACCCTGGGATGATCGTCGACATTTCTCGGCGTCTTCGCGGTAATGAGCGGTTATTAAATTTCGTCGAAGCTCGCGATTATGAGAGGGAACAGCGTGACACTCCTTTTTTTTTACGAGGCACGCTGCATTCAATGCGGATGAATTAACACTCGTAACATTTACGAGGCACGCTTGGAATGAGGTTCGTTAAGGTCATTACAGTATAAGTACCGATCTAGGTTCTATAGCCATCAGTCAGAGCGTGAGCAAAGGACTTTATTTTAAACCGTTCTTGGGAGGTTTTTCTTCTACAAAAGTATCCAAAAACCAATAAAGGATGTAGATTTTCATTAGTTTAAAGTATTATTACTTAATAAATAAACATTATATCTAATTAAATAAAAAGCTTTCACAAATTAAATTCAATTGCTTAAATAAACTATAAGATTTTATTCTTGATCTAATTTCAAGCAAGAGGCAATTTAACTTCAGACTTCACTAAGCTATTTAAACACAAAGTTTAAATAGATCAATAATAATCTACCTTAAAAAAATTCACTCCACATTCGTTGGAGTATTTCTTTCAAAGATGATAGTTTTGAAATTGCTTTAGAGTAATTTATTACTTTCAACAGAATAAAAAATTATCTTTATGTTTATCTATTATAGTAATTGACTTTAAATGCTCTCTATCCATTTTTCTGATATAATAAGAACAAAATTCTTCGCTTGGTTTTAACATGGGACAATATAGTTATTAATCTTGTGCCAATATGCCTAGTTTTCCGCGCAAAATCCATAGAAACGAAGCTAATTTATGCAGTAATACCGTCTATAGAACTGATGACTAGAGATAGGTTACATGAAAAATCAACATTACGGCGCGTACATAATGATGTGCATTATACAAACTGTTCGTAAAACACACAGCGAAATTCCCACAGTGAAATTCCCACCTATTCAGGCAGTCGAGAAGACGAATGAAGTTCTTATCAATATATGTTGAAAAATGTTTAAGTGAAAGAATTCAGGAATCACATTAAAAACTAATTTGCAATCATTTGCAATATGAATATTTTGAAAGGAAATCGATTTGATTTGTCGAACAGAAGTTATTCAAAAGAAAAGACAACTTCAGAAAATTTACTTTTCAATTGTACTTTCTTAACTCTTTACGGAGACACGAATCGATATCATAAGTATTATATTTTTATACGTATCATTAGCATTTATTTTTTCATTAAAGAATTTCTGTGTATGTTAAAAAATTAAAAAAAATATATATTTAAATAATATGTAACTGTTCGTACAGCACAGAGTAGCAGAAACGTTGCAAAATATTGCTACAATGTTTCAGCAATATTGCAGCAACGATAAAATGTCCGCTTTAGAAGTATTGATACGTAATGTTGCAGCAATATTTTACGATACTTTTTCTATGATGTGCTGTATCTGGGTGGTTTAAGAATTATTACATATCATACCGAATTAACTTAGGACAATAAAAAAATAATGCACTAGAAAATCGGCTGCAATTTTTTTGCGTATACTCGATGTTTGCCAGTACGATTTATTTGTATTTCTGCTTGATCGGTGCGTACTGCAAAATATCGCGGAAAACCGCGAAAGAGAGATCCGTCAGGCTTAGCGCGTGCAAACCTTGATGGCAAAACGATGGTGGGAGACTTGAAAGGAGAACGAGCTGTGTGCGCGATTACTAGTCGAACGGAGATACAAGCAAAGTCACTGCACGTGACCCGGTGGTAGGAGAAACCGACACAGAAACCAGGAAAAAGAGAGAAAGAGACAGGTAAAGAGAGAGAGAGATTCGAATGAATTTTAGTTCAGTTTCAGTACAGCTCGGAGTCGCGTCGCGTCAACGAGAGACAACAAGCTTTTCATGCGACCGCGTACTCGGTGCACTTGAAGCTGTACACTTACTACAGGCGTATGCGGCGTAAAGTGCAGCTTACCGTCCCGCGAGTAGGCTCATAGTCGGTACCGCGACGTATATTTTCTATATTCTAGCTAGGATACAATGTGTACGACAAGCGAGAGTGTTTGTAGACCGTCATAGCAGAAGTCCTCTGTGCGTGTGTCTCGTATTTGTGTTCGTGTGATTCTTTTCATCGGACGCTGTTGGAATTTTCACGATCAGGTAGATTTTTCTCTGAAGAATTTTCGTTGTGCAAGATTTTCATTACAATATGCTTCGACTTGCGTGAATAATATAACTTGCTTGCATTAGTTTGAATGAGACAGTAGCGTCAGTAAAGTGAACACGTATTACTAGGCTTCTTTTTAACTGAACTGGTTGCACTTGTTCAGAGTTTATCTTTCTTCTTCCAACGTGAAGGGAAAAAGAAGGGAACTGTGAACTAGTACAGCCAGTTCAGCTGAAAAGAACAGAAACCTACTATATTATGTGTTATTATATTTTGTATCTGTTATATTATATTTTATCAGACAAGTGGTAGTTTGAGAAACATCGTTTTACATAAGCGGATAGAGTATATTTGTCGTCTTATGACTATTAACATTAATGAACATTGATAAAAATCGATCACTTTCAGTCGATTCTTTATCTTAATTTAAAAATTTTGTACGTGCTGACATGTGCTTTCAGTAGCGACGTGATAAAGACATATCACGAGGCATTCGTCTTTTATGATGCCGACTATTTTTGCAATTTTGCCGTCTTATCAGGGCGATTATAGTACTCAGTTAATTGTATCTTAATGACGGAAATAAGTAATTAATTGCATAAGCGCAATGAACACGAGGGTCTTTGTATTGTTTCATGCCAGCAATTGAATCGTGATTATCGTTTCCTCTGTAACTATAAACTGTTCTCCGCTTGATTACATCCGAAAGCTTTATGTGGTTAAATAAACTTTGATCAATGAGTAAATCGTACACGAGTTTTTATCGTGGGAAAAGTGTCACACTACGGATGCCTTTTCCCGTTATTTATTCACGTGTCGGATGTTGCTAGACGACGGAGATAAAAAAGATCCTTCAACAGAGGATATCGCCGTTCCAATTCTTGGGATATTCTTACGAAATTTCGTTGTCCCGCTCGACCGATTCGGTTATTCATGGCTGTGTTAAAACTTAAAGCGACGGTTCGATATAATATTCATGGCGAGGACAAGAGATGCGATCCAACCGAGTCGAATGTCCTGACACATTTCTAAGCTCTGACTTGACACCGGTAGATCGCCGGTAACGGCATATCGGAACTCGTGTCTGCACTAGTTAACAACTGTTTCTCGAGGATCAAAAAACAATATCGCAGCAAAGCTCATGTACGTAGTAGAAAACATTTTATATTTATGTTAAGACCGGTCCTTGTTGACATTTTTGTGTTGAATTTTTAACATATCCAAGTCTTAATTTAGCATAATGTGATTATGTTACTTGAATATTTTGATATTCAACATTTCTAAATATTAAAATAACACAATTTATGAGTAATTAAACGAAAACCACAAAAATAGTATCATTTTAAATCATAAATTCCAAGTTAAATGAATATATAAAATATATTTGTAATAAATCGAATTGAAAAAAAGTCTACAAGAGTCAACGTAGTTGACGGTGCGTAAATTATTTAAATATTTACAATAATTAAGTACTAAGAGTGATTTCGACTCCGGTTTGGGTTCTCTTCTCTTCGCGTACAGAAAATTAAAATATAAAAATTTATGATAGAATGTATAGAGCAGATGGAATATATTTTGACAAAAATCATTCTGTAGAATTTATTGACGATTCAAAGAGTCTAGATTCTTTGAATCTCTCTTGAATCTTGATTTCTAGAGTCTTGAATCTTAATCTCTAGACTCTAGACTCTAGAGATTAATTGTTGTCGCAGTTTGTCGAGATACCATAGCTGATTATGAGGAATCGAAGGAAAAACATGAGGAAATACACGGAATCATTATACGATCAATATGCAATTTTAAATATAATCCCGGTTGCACGTAGTTGTAGTCTTAGTCACGTTTCACGGAAAGCGGATAGAAAATTTCGCATCGCAGGCAGGATCGTGTTGCAAATGCGATTTTCCTGTTACATTGAATTTTCTATCAGCTCATAGATTTACAAAAAGTTTCTCTGTCCGTATTTTTCTCTCCCGTTTGCCTACCAGATCACAAGTTTGTGCGTCGTCAAGGACAGATGGTAACTTTGTAGGATTTGAAAACTATAAGTTTATGCAGAGAACGGAGAAGTGTTTGCTTTTTCCTTTCGTTTCACATAATACATAAATAAGTTTATACAAAACTTACACACAATTATTGCTGAATAAAATTAATTATACGGAGACAGTGTTGCGAGCCTGAAGCTGATGTTTCTATAAATGTTATTTGAATTTAATTGATTTTATGTTACTTCTAAAGACTGCCTTTAGAATGAGCTATAGGATGCGTTAAGCCGCAGTTAACTTCACAGCTGACGTTTCAGCTGGAAATTATCTATATCTCAACTTTAGATAACGATTTTTATCTCATTCTGGTGTCCTATTGAATATCATATAGAAGCGGCGCTATCGTTTTTCATTATCGCGTTACCAAGAATAATAAGGTCCCAACGGTTCTTTTCTTTCAGTTTTATAACATATGATTTAATTAAATTGAATTCTACTGTTTTTTTAAAGAGATATTCTTATTTGAAATGCAAAAAAGTTTGCTTATTTGTGGGAATTTTTTAAAAGAAAGCTACTGTACATATTTTTCTATGCTTTTACACATCTACTTGTACATATTTGGTAAATATCTACAAATTTTGGTATGGTTAAATGTTTATTAGTTTTTGCGTTATGTAAATTTAAAAACAAACATTTTTTTATGTTAGCTGACACGATTTTTTAAAAATTACTGAAGCTACTTCAACTTTTGCGTATATGTAAAATAAATATCTGTTTATCGTTTGAACTAGAATTATCATGAAGCTATAAATGAATTATTTCTTCATGTATGGTAAATTCAATCGATTTTGTTAAAAAAGCGATAAATGTTTTTTTAAAACCGCGCCATTTAAATAATTTGCAATATTTTTTATTAATTTTAATTCTGGCGACAGACATATATTTTATATATGTGTATGCAAAAGTCGAAATCCACAGCTACAATAGTTTCTAAAACATCGACTCGAAAAATGCGTTTGTAATATAAAAACTAATAAACATTTAACTATACCGAAATTTATAAATATTTACTAAATATGTGCAAGTAGATGTGTAAAAGCGTAGAAGAATATGTGCAGTAATTTCTTTTGAAAAATAGGCTACTTTATCGCGCTCTAGGCCAAAATATTATCTTAATGTCGCTTCTCGTCTTTAAATAATTGTCACGTTAAAAAGAAATTGATGTTGAAAGCTGTCGATAACGGTATTAGTGCTAGAGTTGAGATAATAATCGTATATCGGATTTCATTATCTTAATTGACGATGCATAATCGACGAGATACTCGAGGGGACAATCTTGGCGAGGCTAACGGTTTGCTCGTTTGTTACAGGTTCCTAGCACTCGCCGCCTTGTACCGAGTCCCGATACAAGCCCAATCGATCGGAGGAAGGGTGGCCCCTCTGAAGACGTGATACGTTGGTGCTCCGTGGTGGAAATTGGGATTTCCATCGTGCCCTCCGTTTCACATCCGCGTCCGTGTATCCACACCCCGTTTTACCCCTCCCTGTATTGTTTCGCTCACCCTTTCCGCCGTCGCGTCGCGAAGCGATCTCTCGATAGCTGATAGATCGGATCCACGGAGTTCTTTCTTCGTTGAGAGCGAGGCGTGGAGCAGGTGCGAGACGAAACGTCGTGTCGTGATATATCATCGCTGGGCACAATGGCTTGCGAATTCTTTAAGGTGAGTCTGTATTTCTTCATTTATGATAGATGGCCTGTTTCAGAGAGAGAAAAAGCTCTCGTACTGCGAACACAATACCACCCCGGTCATTACAAGTAAAACGGTTCTGCACGGAAATCTCCGGTGCCTTACCTATATTTCGCAATACACTATCTGTATACTATCCGTTCGTATACTGGAGCTATTTTCGTATCGTCATTAAAGAGGCTGACGTTGAATCATTATATGAAAGTTTTAGAGCACGAGTGGAGACACTAAGTCCGTAATTTGTCCTCTTTAAATATGAAGCTCTGCCTCCGTGAGTCCCTGTAAAGTGGACCTTACAAATTATGGAGTTCCATCACCGCGGTAATCCTTGCATACGCTAGACGATAATTCACCCTCATTCCCTTATCACCGTTTCTACATCTCCGAATTTAAACCCGCCGACGAAAAATATCTCAGAATCGAGGATTTCTTTTTACTCGCAATACGTTTATGTATACTATTTAGTCGTAAAAATATCATCTTTTTTCTTCCGAAGGAACCCTCGAGGGTACCATTCGGTATTGCGCGGCGTTTATTGCAATTAAATGCCTTTAGAAAATAAAAGCGTTCACATTGAAGTTAATTGCCACGGTGCATTCTTAGGACGGCGGTGCGCTCTTTCCTACCCCTTTCGCCTGCAAGCGACAGCGTTCGCGGCTCCCGTCTCCCATTCTCGTCGCTGCAAGTCACTTAGCGGCCGTCCGAATGTGATGAGTTTAGTTTGTTTGCGTCTGCATCCCCACGGGGGACAACTTCTGTTCCGTCGGGATCATACTTCGGAAGGCAAACGCTATTATTTCAGTTATCCTTTACTTGGCTCGACGTCTCATATTATTAGTAACGCGAGCGAAAGTTGCCCGCAGGCAACAGCGGCAGCAAAAGCAGTAGCAGCAGCACGTGCAGCTGCATATTTTGTATGCGCATTGCCGCGCGTAAATTCCCCGTGAATTATTCGTTCACGTCGTCTGCGACAGCAGACGACCGTTGCCGGGTTGCACATATCCTCGGAAATACCTTTTATTAATTAACACGCGCATGCCCGCCACAGATGCATTACCGACGCTCCGCGAGATTTAAATTTTGAGGAGAGCAGGAACGCCGACTGGAGTCGACATTCTGCCAGTTAGCGAATGTATCGCTATCATCTGATTATTCCGTCGCTTTGCAGCAAGTGATCTAAAAAGTTTAGCTAGATACAAATCTGAAAGTAACTTTGATGGACCATCAAAATAATTGTGATGGACGTTGAAGCATGATTAGCGACGCTGCATAAAGTTTTGACGTCTTAAAAATCAGCTTGAGCGTCCCACGTAATTATTATTTCACAGTGTAACAAAAAATTACTTTCAGATCTGTGTTCAGCTAAATATTAGATCTGCTCTTTTTGTGTGCAAACACGCAGATCGATGTTGCCGCGATACGCGATACTGGTTTTTTCGCTGTTTATCGCACATTCGTTCTGTCGGCGCCGCATTCGAGCTCTCGCAAAAGTCTGTATTATAATTTTGAATAATAGATAAGTGACTGCTGCGTATTACAAAAGAGTCCAGCACCGGCACTGTATAGAATATCGAATCGTTAATTGTCACACCGGGTGCACAAACGAAAATGATAAAAAGAGGAGAGAAGGAGATCGAGATGAGCGGTAGTTCTGACACGGCTTCTTCCGTCTCTGTGTTTGGGCGCAGCTTGAACGATGGCCGATTCACGCGGCTTCAAGCCAATAAACCAGTTGTGGCAGAGCGCGACGGATCAGGATTCGGAGTGTCTCTACGAGGAGATCCCAGGCCGGTCCCAGGATACGGACCGGCCGGCTGGTGCCGCCGTTGGGCAGCAGGGGGTGGAAGAGCAGCTGGAGG
>QKQZ01081467.1:0-10775 GCA_003595255.1 Solenopsis fugax | reverse complement strand
GACTCAGGAAACGCAAAAGAAAAAAAACTGCAACGAATAGCCCTGGTCTCCCCTATATTTTAATTCTAATTCTAATCCTAGTTGGGGATCATAAAAATAAAATCAAACCTATTTTTCTAAAATAATTCTTTTTGTTAGTTGCAATATAACTCTTAAACAATAATTCAGATCACCACACAGTTATAGAATTAAAAATCAACAAAATATCTTTATTTATTTTTTAATTAACTCACCCTCTGCTTATCCTAAAATAAATTAAAATGGATTCAAATAAATATAATAACTCAAATATATTAACTCAAAAGACAAATCAGAGATTCTTTTTTTCATCTTAGAAATATATAAAAATTGTAAAACTAATTTAATAATTTAAATCTTTGATAAACAAACTGAGATAAATGGCTGCATTCAGCAGAAAAAGTAACTTTGCAACCGTTGTAAGATTCTTTAATATGATTGGTTCATACATTTTGATTCAGCAAGAAGTAAGAACAAGAACCAATCATATTTAAAAAATCTTATAATAGTTGCTAAGCTGCTTTTCGTACTGAACGTAGATAGTCTCTTTGTCTCTTTTATGAAGACACATACATAATTATCTAATCGTGTTTTAATCAATAATGAACTCACCTCTTCGCCATTTGCTTGCTCTGTTGATTTTTCAGGATATACACCAGCTCTCAGGAATGACGCCTTCCAAGAGTCAACATCATCTTGCGTTTCACAACTCAACTCCAGTTGTTTATAATCCTTATAAACGTTTCTTCCTTCTGGATTGAATAACGCAAATAGATGACGACGCGACATGAAACCTTGTTCTAGATCACGCAATTTCAGTCCATCCAATGGCAACATGTACTTCTTTTCACGTTCCTTTATACATAAAAATATAGCGGATTAGACATTGTACTTGAGTATTCTTTTTGATATAAAATGTTACGATTTTTAATATTCAATTTAAATGATTAGAACAATAATTATGAGCAATATTTACTTCCTCATCCTTGAACCAGGAGATACTCTCTGATGTTAAAACAAACCAGTAATCTTTCGAACCGCCCTTCATAATACCAAGATTATGTATACACATGTAACCTTTACGAATTACTTGATTGCCTAATGTATGCCGTCCAGACTTAACGACGTTCTCCGAGGATTGCTGTGCACTGTAACATAAACAATAGTGTATAATGAAAAATAAAAGATTTCATATATTCAAAGATTGTTGCCATTAAAATTTACATTAGTCAATTATAAATGAAAACCAACAAAGTCCTAGCATCCACGTTTTAAACGAATGTACTATATCGTAGAAAGAAATTAAATTAACATTTGCTTATAACAAAACAGCTCACGTTACAAATTTTCGATTATACATATATATTATTACATAAATTCAATATTTTTGTTTTACACGGAGAATAAAAATATATATACATAATAAATATGGACAGTACTTTATGCCTTTACCTACAATTCAACGTATATTTATACATCTATTTTGAAAAGACCATTAAAAAATCTTTTTTCTTAGAATTAACATAATATATATCAGAATTATTGTGTATGTATTGCCATATTGCTTCATGCTTCATATAATTTCGACATTTTTTAGCGCATATTTGCTGCATAGCCACGTAAACCACACTAGCGAATCATAAATGTATGTATGATTGTATGTACAGTATAGATATTATTTAAACAACACTGCAACAATTTCCGATATTATGGTGCAAAAGCGATTATGAAAAATTGATTGCATAAGCGCACATTACATCCATTAAAAAATAGATTATATGTGTGATGTTGCTGTATGAATTACAGTCTAAAAATTTTATGAATATCTAATAAATGCAGATGATTTTAATAAATATTTTCATTTACGAATTTTAATTTTCTGGCATAACTTAGAAACGAGAAATTCTTATTTTAATTTAAAATAAAGCAAATTCTTATAATTTACAAAAAAAAAGAAATCGAAATAGTAACAGACTAATATAAAAAATTAAAAATATGAGATTAATTATAAGAACAACGTGCTGCATCCCATGATTTTAATATTATGCAGAATTTTTAGTCATGTACCGAAATCAGTAAGTTTAAATTCTTAAGTTTAAATTACAGTATAATAATTTTCTTAAATTTAGTTTCAATAAAAGAAAAAACAGAATAAATTTAAAGTTAAAAAAATCAATTAAGAACTAATTTTCCATCATATGTATATTATAAATTGTAAAAGTTCTTGTTTTAAATGCTAATTAATTGTAACATCTAAAATCAGTGATTAAATTAATATTTAATCATTTTAAATTATAGGAAAAAAATAAGAAAAATTACTAATATACATATATATATATATACATATATACACACACATATGTATATACTTTGCTTATTTTTATAAATTTTCAGAATATTAATAAACACAAAATATCAAGCTACAACCTAAGTTGTAAAAGTTTAGCTCATAGTACATTAGTGTTTTAATTTAAAAAGGAAGCAATAAAATATCGAAAGAAGGATAAGCATCAGAAAGAAAGAGCGTGAAAATGGAAAGGGATAAAAATGTAGTGTAAATTTTTGTTGAAATGTACTTTAATATTCTTACCTTGCATTATGGCTACTGGCTGCAGCGCTGCCGATATAATTAAATCATTTCTTTAATTGTGAAGTTTGAAGAAATTGATAATGAGAAAAAAAGGATAAGGCCATATTACTTTAATTAGGGTAAGGCATACATAATCTCATAGATTTAAGAAATTATAAAGAATATATGTCATGTGATTTTATTATTTAATTATGTATACTTCTCATTAACGAGTTACATAAACTAGGAATATATATTCTAAAAAATAAGAACTGCAAAGATGTACACTTTTGTATAAAATCTGTATGCCTTGTCCCTAACATCATAATTAAAATCAAGAAAATCTACGATACCTAATTTTCAGCAACATCATTATCGAGTTTATATAAGCCTATTACCTTATTCGGTTATACACTTATATTTGTCTATCTAATATTAGCTATATTGTAAGTACCTAATTTTTATAACTATTTTTTATAATTAATTTTTAGCGATGTTATAATTTGTTTAAAGCAAAGATTAAAAATATAGAATAAATTATATATGGAAATACTGCTATAGCCATAACAATAAAAATCAATTTGAGCTATAAAGAATGTAATATGTGCAAATGCAATTCCTTAATTTGAGAAGCTATTTCTTTAATATAAATCATTGTTATAATCATTATTATGTAATTTTATAATTAAGCAATTTTATTTAAAGTTTAAGTAGCTTTAATTCTATTAGGTGTGTTTAGAATTATCTCTGAAAATTTTATAAATTATACATACACGATCGAGTTGTTAGCTATATAAAAAAATAAAATAAAGAAAAGATCACGTCGCGTTAATAATAGAAAATTAACAGAAATAAATCATACGTATTACAAAGACAAAAATAAATGGAAAAGAGTTTAACATACTTATATATAATTTTAGCATAGTGTCATAATGGTGTACATTGAGTAGAAATAATACATATTACTACAAAAATTTTTGCTTGTTAAATTCTAGAGCGGCCTTTGACCTTGAAGGGAGGACGAGCTGAGAATGTTAGCGTGATCATAGATTGCTATGTGAGCTGATTTTAACAAGACATGCATTGACTGTGAAAGTATATGCGCTGATTTCAGTAAAAAAATAATGGCAAGCAAACAAATAATCTGACATATCAATCACGTGTAGTACGACTTTCTATCATATTTTCCAAAAATGTTTAAAATTTTACTTTTTTTACATAGGTTCTTAGAAAGAATATCTCTTGTTAATAAATTATCTTTATAATTATTTATATTCTAATAAGCATTAAGCAAGCTGTACGTGTAATTTATTTTAATCTAAAACTACTTTAACGTGTTTTAAAATTGTAAGAAAATTTTCAGAGTGTAAAATATTACTACAGATAGTTCTTTAAATAAACAAATATTTTCCAAACTTTATAGAAAAATAAATGTGTATTCTAAAAAGTATTTTATTATACTGAATGAAAAATGTACTATAGTAATATATAGAGAATATTAAAAAGTTTGTAAAATTTTATAATGCAATACACGTGAATATATTGCTAATACCGTTTTAACTAAAAAGCAGTCTTTTGAAACATACATCTTTGTCTAAATACTATAACAACATTATATGTTTCTTGCTATTTAATGGCTATATCAAATTTGACATAAAATAAGAAAATGTAGCAGCAAGCATAAATGTAACGAAATCGACACGTAGGAATTAGATGTATCAACTTAAAAAAACCGAAAATTTCTGACTACTGTGTTTATCTCTGTAAATAATAAATTTAAATCTAAGGTAACATATAACAAATAATGTGAAATTTTCAATCATTACTTACTTCGCAAAACCGATGAAATCTTCATGATTCGTATTCATGTATGCAAGTTCGCAATCCACCAACAAGATTAGCTGTTCTTTACACATTTGTTCGCGCTGCCTGATGTGTGTCGTTATGATACGTTCCGTCTCTTCTCTTAATCTTGGATAACGTGACATCTGTAATTCACACAAAAGCCAGCATATAAGAATTGTAATTATTTTATCATTTGTGTGTGTGCGTGTTAGTGCAAATTTAATAAATCATATCTTTTAGTATTTCACAATTATCTTTGACTTACCCTATCTGTACAAATGCGTACAACATTACTAAGTTCTTGCACGACTAAATCTACACATTTGAGACTTGGTTCCTTAAGTCTGTTTATTTGTTTTTTGACTATTGCCTCAAAAGCCATATCCGGAGTAAATAATCCCACCCTGATACCTATCGTATTAAAATTTTGTTAGTTTAATATGTAAATAATAACTTAAACTTCATAATTTGATTCTATAGAGTTTCAGGGTTGGTAGCGAAACAAAAAAAATATTCCCTGACTTTTCCTGGTCAGTGTTTTGACAAATTTCCTGATTAAAGTAAAAAGAGCATTTAATAAAAATAAAGAAAAAATATGAAATTTTTTAAAAATATATAGAAAATAATATAAAATAAAATTTTGATCATATTTTCAATGCATTTTTTAAGCATTTATAAAACAAAAACTTCATTGCATTTTTAAGAGGAACATTTATCGTTTATTCAAAAAATGCATGATTACTGAAGCATTTCATAAATATCTTGTATAATTTTTTTTTTATTATCTTGTGAGTGATTTGTAAAACATGGTTAACATATATAAAATTATATGTTGACTTTGCAAAAATCAAGATATTAGTTTTCTTTTTTAACTATGTCTATTAATAACTTTCTGCAACTCGTTCACTGTAAAATTTAAAAAATATTTACAAATGTTTTTTTTAAATAATTAAAAAAATTAAATTTAATAATAAAAATAAGTAAAATTAAAAAATTTAGAATCGATTTACAGTAATTTAATTTTATCTTAGGTTAGTAATTTTTTTTGTTTGCTGACCTTTCTCAGTTTTCCCTGATTATTTTTAAATTCCCTGACCTTTCCTTGATTTCCCGATTTTTCCTGACCACTAACAACCCTGAGTTTTATCAAATAACGATAAGACTAGAAGAAACTCACCATGTATATTTCTGATAGCGAAAGCAATTTCTTTCCTTAATTCTTTTTCATCAAACTCCATTTTAACAATTTCGAATGGGAAACGTTCATGGAAAAGTCTGTTGATTTTTGCACCACCACTGAGTTCCATAGTATTAATTTGTGCTGAACCTGAGCCTTCTATAGTTCTCTCGAAATCTGATTGAAGCTGCTGTATCATCCTTAAAAACATTTTTCTATTAATTTGTGTAATATAACCTGCTATAAAATAATATTAGTTATATGGATAGAGAGTCTTGATGTTATCTACCATTCACAAAACATATTTGAAATAATATTATTCTGTTATTGTATCTGCAAATCAATCAATCTGCTTTATAATAGAAATGTCATATTATTCCTATAAAGATATAGTAATTCATATAATACGTATTAAAACAATTTTAATAGCAATTTTGTTAGTTTTCTTGTAGCAGAATAGTTTTATGCCATCAGATTACCTTCCAATTCTTAAAAAAAGCTCTATAGCATTTGCATAACAAAAAGAAATGCAAATTCTCAATTAGTTAAAATTTCATGCAAATGGCACACTACTTTTGTTAAATAAAACTAATAGAGGAAACACAAGAATACCTACATATACATTTGAATTAAGCTGAAAAAAACGAAAAGCAAATGATCTAAAACTTCAAGATCCTCTACCCATAAAATAAAAAATATTGGAAATGAAAAAGATAATAAAAATGAAATGAAAAGAGAGAAGGACTAAGGTTTCATTTGCACGATTATTGCTTTATATGAAAATATGAAATATAAAATACATTTATTAAAAAGTATTTTGATATTACATATATGTATATGTACATGTGATACATTCTGCTATAAGATAGGTATGCATTTGTGATTTTCACATATATATATTTCACAATACACATTTTATGAATGGAAGACGAGCACTGGAACATTGTAAAATTCTGAATGTACTTACTGTAACATAGCCTTTGTTTTGATTGCAGGATCATCAGGTCTGAAATGTTTGTACTGCTCAACATCCTTCTCTAAAGCTAACTGCTGCTTTTGTAATCTATCTCTTAGAGCTGGCAAGGTATCCCTGATATGGTTTGTTAATTGTTGATTGAGAATTCTCTGCAAATATGGTGTACCCAACCTATCTGCTAGATGACGATAAGACGGATGGCTAACAAGTGAAACAAAAGTTACATATGGCCAAAAAAAGAAAGATTAATCATATTCCAATAAAAATTTCAGAGTTGTTCGTATACCTGAGGAAGAATTTTCGCTCAGCGGCTAAAGCATTTTTTATATCCTTCCGTCCTTCTATATCCTTTTGACTTCTATTAACAACACCAATGTAACCCCTTCTCAATGGCAATAATTTATTTTCCAAAATGTCTCTCGCATCAGTACCGTCGTCCATGAGATCCAGTTTAGTAATAACGCCAATTGTACGTACACCTTGTAATATTGTGCATTAATGTTAAGCTCAAAAAAATATTAATAATAGTATTGCAACTAATTGAATACCTTGTGGATCCACTTCTTTAGCAAGTTTAAGAGCATCGCTATTAGCTAAATCAGTATTGGCTGGTGTGACTGCCAATATAAGACAATTTTCACGTTTAATAAACTGAAAAATCATGGCCTTAATTTGGGCTTCTATGTCTGCTGGCTGATCTCCGATCGGTACTTTTGTAAGTCCAGGTAAATCAATTAATGTCAAATTTAGAACTACACAAAAATAAATACATGTTAGTAAATGATAATTATTATTTCTTTTAAAACAATCTACTTTGTCATACTCACCGTTGGGTGAATATACTCTGAGATTAATTGGTATGTTAGAAATGCCCTTGTTACTTCCAGTCACCCTATCTGTTTCTGCTTCAATTTCTTTCCGTACCTCGTCAAAATCCACAAATTTTTTGCCTTTACAATGCAAAAATTCTGCATGTTCTGCAATATGAGAAAAAAAATTAATTTAGAAATAATTCCTATTATTTAACAAGAAATCAAGTAAAAAATTGAAAATAACATTTTATATACTTTAATTCTTCATCATATTTACATTTTCTGTCTAATGAGATACATTCAATTTACAGCTTATCATAATTTTAGGCTCAGGAAGTATGATACAGGAAATGTGATAATTTGTTGATAAAAGTTTAAGAGGCAAAATAATTTTATTAATCTTGTTTTTTTGTTAATTTTTTACCATTTTATATAATATTAAAAAGCAAAATGTCAATAACTATTTTTTATGAATTTAATATAATAAAATGTTGCATAATAAAAATTTTCAACAAGGGTCAAGCAGAGAACAACATGTATAAATGGAGTAAATGCATTAGGCATTAATGCGTTCCTTGCTTAAAAAGAAGATATTTGCCATGAGTACAGGTCAATAGGTTAACAAGATGATATTACCAGTATATGAGAACTCTATTTCTTTATATTATTTCTTTTATATTATTTTAAAACTAATCAAAATTTCAAGAGTACTATCAGATAAGATAATTTCACATTTATTATTACATATCAAAAAACAAGAAAAAATAATGTAATGTATTCTATGCATTATGACTCACCAGTTGGGCTGTTAATCAACTGTAAGATGAGAGGTCTCCTTGTCACAATGCCTGAACCTCTTGGCAAGAAGTCTCTGGAAAAGAAGTGTTTGTTATAATTAACTTTAATCAATGCCAGCACTATACATATATGAATATATGCATAAATTAATGCTAATTTATTAAAATAATAATTTATATACATGATGTATTTTTAGATATTGATAAATTATGCATCAAAATAATATTGCAGTTAACATATACATATCTAAATGTAAACTGATATGTAATCTAATGTTGATAAGATCAATCATTTATTTATCTTGCTTCTCTCTGAAGATAAAGATATGCATATTTATTCTATTGTCTTGAATACCTTGAATATTCTTTGTGATGAATCTACGTTTCATCTTTTCTGAAATCTTTACTTAAAAAATTTTTTTAATGATTTAATAGACAACAACTTAAGATACAAGGTTGGCTGAAAAGTCCAGTGGATGAAAAAAAACTATAGTAAATTCTTTTTTTTTACTGTTCTACATTTTATCCAATAAAATAAACTGGCAAATACTGCAGAAATAACAAATATGTATCAAACTAAAATATATTTATGTAACTTTATGTAAAAAGGTATTTTCGTTTTAATTAGTAAATCACAGTAATCACTATAGTTTAAAGGAAAGTAAAATCAAACACTTGAGCAATGTATTTTAAAGACTTTAAATGTTAAGAAAATATATTTTTAAAAAATAAATTTTTTTTAAACAAGAATATTCCCTTAAATTTGAAAATATTCTCTCAATTCACTCATTCAATTGACAACACTCTCATTGCTTTTTAATCCTTTTATCTATTTTAATAGAAAAAACCAGTTTTTTTCCAGAAAATACCGATCTCTACTGGCATGGACTTTATCCAAAAAAATGTGAAATTTTGTCGTCTCTGATATCAGTTCCTTTCAAAGCTAATACTAATGCATTTACAATGTAGCAAGACAAACATATCGTACAATGTGGTGTGACAAATCAGCTGCGTTCGTAAAAGCTTCAAGGATTAAAAAAAAAAATAATCAATATTTCTTTATATATAGACTCTCATTCCAATGTAATATTTTATTTAAATATTGAACGAGCGAAACGTCTGCAATTAAATAAAAAATTAAGCATAAATTAAAAATCACAAACAATTTCGAGACTGAATTATTAATCTTTCGCTATTTTTATCTCGATACATTCCGCATAATCGCCAGTAGTGCGTTTAATAGACGTCAGAGAACGACGTGAGAGTGACGAGAGAGGCGTTCGCTACGAGGATGTAGCATCATCCCGCAGGTTTTGCGCATGAACGAGCGCTTCTAAGCTACTCCCGCGAACGATGTCACGTCGAAGAAGACACTTGACAGATCACCCCGTGGGCGTCCGTCATCGTCAGCTCCGCTTTCGCTTTGCTACGCATGAAAAGTATAGCGTACGGGACGGCCGATTGTCACAAGCGGCTGCCCGCTGTCCTCGAAGACGACGCGGTGAAATCGAAAGAGCCACGCGTTTTCCGCCACGCCTTAGGAGCGGCGACAACGAGGACGTCATCAGTGCAGTCGTCAAAGTAAAAAGGCTCGTTCGTTTCGTAAATATACCTGCGTTACGCTTTCTGCGCCCGAAACGGAAAACGTACATGCATACGCGGAATTCGGGCTGGGAGGACGTGGAAAAGAGGGCAAGGTGGAAAAGAAAAGAGAAAACGTTAATAGAAGAAGCGGATTTGAGGGGGAGATCGGTAGCGACGGCCGCGGCGACGGCGACGACGGCAGCGTTCATCGATCGTGCTCGATCGAAAGTGCCTTCAAGTGCCATAAGTAGAGTAACGATCGTGGCTGGGGCCTCTATATGCTATATATCGTCCGTACGTGCGAAAGATTCCTTTACATCCTTCATGGACGACGAATTCCTTCTCTCTCTCTCTCCCCCTCTCCTTCCTCGTAGAGCCATTTCTCTCTCGGTTGGCTTCAACCGAGGCTGCGTGAAGAGGAGGAGGAGGCGGAGGAGGAGGAAGAGGATGATGATGATGAGATGATACCGAGAAGAGTTGGACGCGATTATACAACGTCAGCCTGGGTTGATACTCACTTGCCAACGAAGTTCTCGAGCACGGAACTCTTGCCCGCGCTCTGGCCGCCCACCACCGCGATCTGCGGCAGATCGAGTTGCATATGCACGCCGAGTTGCGTGAACGCATCCTGCAGCTTGTTCACGATCGGGATCAACTGCTCCATACCCACGTTGCCCGCCATCCTGCCGCCGAAGTCGCGTAATCCGCGCTACACCGCTCGATTGAAACACGCACGCACGCACACACACACACACTCCTCCTCTCTTCTATTCTTCTTTTTTCCACAGCAGCGCGAATCCGCTGTGGTATTTCGCGGCGCGCACCACGTAGAGAGCCGGGTTAACTCAGCTGTGCCACCGCCCGCACACGCACGACCGCCCGAGTAGGGTGGCTGACGGAGGCGAGGAACTGTCCGTTACGAGATCCAAGCGTGCACTGGCGTGCACTAAGCAAGATGGCTGATTTTCGCGAGGGTTCTGCCGCCCGCGCGCGCTCT
>QKQZ01081466.1:0-10796 GCA_003595255.1 Solenopsis fugax | reverse complement strand
TATATATATATATATTTGCCCAAGATTTATTACAAAAATATTGTGTAATTATTACAAACTTATGATAAAATAAATGTTTCGTTCTGTTATTCCTCTTTAATACATGCATAAACAACAATAAATATGAAAATCAATCGATATTCTTTGAGATGTGAGTTAACAATATATGTAAAATATCATATTACATAAAGTCAGTTAAATTAAAATTTGTTATAATAAGTTGTGCAGTAATGAATTTATAAATAATGTTCTCAAATAAAGAAACTTGTGACAACTCGCAATTAAAACATAGTCAACTGTAAATTATCAATATAAATGATCGCACCTTTAATAAATTGATAATAAATTATAAACTTACATGTATGAACGGAGAGTTAGAGAATATAGAATGTATAGAAAGAACACCAGCTTATTGGCTAATCTTGACTTAACTTTTCATGAGATACAAGGAAATCGCAAGCGTTCCTTTTAAGAACGGTATTGTACTTTCCTGGAATTTCCAGAAATCTATGTTTATACAAGTTTTAGCTATCGTTATCACTAGTTTATAGTTAACAAGGATATTAGGTAACGTAGTGTGTCGACTGTGTTCTATAAGCGACTACACTTTATTTCTTGATTCACTATACATATATATTATATTTACTATACGTATATATAGTTGCTGTTGGATCAAATATTTTTGAGGGATTTTAGATAGAGGAGAAGATTATGATTCTTTATAGCTAAAAAAAGACACGGTGCATGAATATTACTTCTGCTAGATGTATGTTCAAACAGAACGGAAATTTGTAGCGAATATCAGTGCCAAAGATTCTCAATACGCTAAAAAAGGGAAAGAATCCGTTCAATAGGGAAGAAAAGCAAGCTTATATCGACTCGTTGTTGTCGCACCAATACTTTCCATGAAGGCTTACTTATCATTGTATTGTAAAAGTATTGACGACGATACTCGCTATCTGACATTATTTCGAAATTGACGAAATATGAATTAAATAATAATTCTCTTTGTATTTAGTGGTTAGAAAATTAGTTTCCTCCAGAGTATTTTCATTTTCAGATATATTTTCGGAACGTTAAAAACTACTTTAAAAACTTTTCGTATAATACAATATCTGTTTAGCGGACTTTATTTAAGGATTTAAATTAGAGTTAATTAGCCGAATATGAAGAGGACATGTTTAGCTGTAGCGCTGTTCTGATGATCAAATATGTACATATTTGAGTAATCCATGCCGATTAAAAGGTCGACTTAGCGACGAATCGAATTGCAACGATGTTTATGCAAAAAAAAAGAAAAAGTTATGGATAATATAAGAAATATAAGTTGACAATTGATTCAACAAAAGTGCAAGAATAGTGATATACCGAATCGAAATCGCTGAATATTTTTTGCTATGCATTGTTATGACATTATAATTGCGAAAAGAATTGTACATACATGGATAGAGCTTTGATTTGATCGAAGGAAAATGAAATTATTACTGAAAATACTAAAAGACAAATCATGCTGATTGTAGGACTTTCTTTACTATTATTTCTATAGTTTACTTTAGATTATAATTACTTTACCTTAATCTTTACTTATGTAACAAATATTCATTATATTAGACATTAATATAGGTTTTTCGTACTAATCGACATGTAATTCATAGTTTCACGATCATCGAGGTATAAATACATTCCATTCTGTCCACATGATAGTATATAATATGTAAAAGATCAATAAAAAGTATATACTTTTTTCAGAATTGATAATCATTTACAATTTGTCACCCTGTACAGATCTCTTTATCACTTGAAGATGCAGCTTTCTGCGTCTTCTTTTCTATTTTTCCTGCAATATGTCGGAAAAGTCTAAAGGCTTCTTGATCACCGAAACTAATCATCCTAACGTCAAGTACGCATTGTGGCCGGAATGGAAGGATTCCGATTTGAACAACGAAAAATGGGAAATCCCCAAAGATGGTCCCGATGGATTATTTATGGACGCAGAACGTGTCGCGATGCCACGATCCTTAGAACCTGAACACTGGATACGAGCGAAGGATTTGAAGCACTTGACTGTATTACCACTGTTTTAAACGTGTATTTCGGATAATGGACATTGATTCTTTAAATTAGTACATAAGTTTTACATTAAGTCAATAATACACGTAATTTATATTATATTATTATACTATCTATATACATGAATTTGAAAACGGAAATATCTCTTCAGGCTTCTCCAACAGTATTTACGACAACTGTGGAACATCCTGATCTGATTACGAACAATAAACATCTGCTGCATAGCGAGGTATTTCTTTAAATGTAGATTGACGGCTTGCACATTGCTGCAGATTAGTAAACAAAAAGTAATGTTAACGATAATTTTCAGTTTATAAGATGGTTCGTGTCTGCGCTGACAAACTTGCAATATTGCGGTCAAAAGGGTTTAGAAATCAGCGGAGAAGGCTTGAATTTCGCCTGGACCGGTCGTCATAGTTCCTGGTATGGTTGGATGCACGTGTATTCCATGAACACAGCTGGGAAAGGCTCCCAGCATCGACCCATGATAAATCCAAATGGTGGATATAACTTTCAGCTCGCAATATTTTTACATAGACGATTTACATAGACATTTTCTGAAATTCTTTGTGCGCGTTGTTAAACTTTTAACTTGAAAATCAATAACAATTTTTCGAAAATTAGGATAAATCTGTCTTCTAAATAGCTAACTAACATGTCGCTTCAACCATGTACGATTCCAATCAGCACATCAAACAATATGAATCGACATCTTCTAGGAAAGTACATTATAAGATTACATTATATGGGATGCTGGCGTCGCATTACGGTGGACGACATCATTCCCGTGGACAAAAATGGCAGATCTCTTTTACCGTGCACGTCCAACAACTCTGAACTGTGGCCAATGCTTCTTGCCAAAGCATTGCTCAAGATTGCCTCGTTGAGTTGGACCAGACATCGTGAAATTGTCGACTTCCATCCAATTACTTGCCTCACAGGTGGACGTCCGTCTTTTTTATTCTATCATTTCGTTTTCCACGAAGCAATATAACTACTTTAATTTTCAGAAAGGTGTTTCTTTTTTTAAACCTTTTTTTAAACTTCCCAATCAGCAGAATATCGATAGACTGGCAACAGATTTCATTAGAAAATGAAAATTAGCAGACATCTTATCTAAAGTCACGTTCTGCTTATGCTATTGACAGAACATATTACATATTTATTATTTTTTTAATTTTATAAAAATTAAATTGTAGTCCTTACTGTAAAATAGAAATATTATTTTTAAATACAGCGTAATTTAAAAAATCCTATTTATACGTCGCATTGTGTTCGTGTTGATCTTAAATCAACGATCCAAAGTTTACTTTAATCTACAGAAATGTGATCGTTAGAATTAAAATAAATCATTTACTGTAGTGTTGAACAAAATGACGAAATAATAAAAGAATAAAAACCAGAATTTTGCAAAATTATTTAAACTTTTGTAAGCAGTAAAAAAACTTTTAAAGAATCCTTTTTTAAAAAATCCTAGTTTAATCTATTGCCACAAATATTACGAATTTTTCAAGACAGAAGTCGGCTTAGCAGTTTTTGAGAAAAGCTTGAAACAAGGTTGAAAAATATAGATTTGAAAAAAATGTATGAAATCGCGTTTGATTCTCTTAAGAAAATAATTTTAAAGGAAATAGTTTTATCAAAATAAATGAATTTATCTTACATTAAAGTGTAAGTAAGTAAATAAAACCCATACAATATAATTGAATTATAAAAATGAGTATTGTGGCCTATGTTCTCTGTATCAACATTAATGATTGCTTTTTAAATACTAACTCGTAATTTCCTTAGTGCAAAAAAGCAATCATGTCTCATGCTAAGTGCACGCATAAACGCTATAAATATAATTATTAGATGTTGAAATTTTAACCATATACTGTGATTAGAAAGGCCTATAAATTTTATATGCGAGAGACGGAATTACTTAGCGGTAGTCTTGCTATTATTGTATTCAGTGACAGCACAGATCTTTTCGGTTTCATCCAACAATGTCATCAAGTTTTGTCAAAAGAATATGTTTAATTTTTGCTGCAAATTTGCTGAAATAGATTGTCAACAGGTTCTGTTAGATTTTTAGTAGCAATTTGTCGATATTATTAGATATTACAGAGATTATGTGAAGTCTGTTGCCTTTTTGGCATCAGAAAATAGCAGACTACGCGTAACTGTTTCTTCAGATTTGGCTATCAGGGGTCATTAATTTCCAACAATACGTCTCGAAATCCATTATCTGCTAAGAACAAATTAATTGGTCACTGTAACTGATCCTATTTTAGTAGTGCTAAAAATGTTCTGAAATAATATCAATTTTAATAACAGGCTGGACGTGCTTGACAATAAACGTCGCGCATCTATCGTTGCAAGACAAATGGGATTTCCTAACGAAATATTCCGAACATTTCGAATGGACACCACAAACTGCTCATGATTCCAGAACTGTTCCAGGTGTGTTCATCGAATGTACGTGTCCACAACAATCTGCATAATGTTGGCGTTCTTTCGATTATCGCGTTACGTTACTCCCGTTTGCATTTCCGAGTAGAAAGCTTCGCGAATATAAATGGTGAGACAAAGAAATCTGGAGAAACTCCACAGCCACTCGCCGCCGAGAAACCTCAACCGACCGCACTGTTCCTCCTCTTGGGCGATATGCGAGAACTCGGAAGCGACGTAGTGCCCGGTCTATCGCCCTGTTGGGATCATATAATCCACGTCATCCAATCGCGCGACATTCCTCTAGATCCAAGAGATGTAAGAGTATTAAGTTTCAGTTAATTCCATGACTATCTCTCGGTAATTATCATGATAATTCATTTTGTAGATAATAATAAAGAAAGAATGAAATCTTGAAAAAAAAAAAACGGAACTGCTGACATTCTAAATAGCACAAAAATTTAAAATATGCATAAAGAAGGTCAGATGAATATTAAATGCACTGGGTACATCTCTTAAATGACATTCTTCAGATCCATTTTTGTTTTTGGTATTTTTTGTTGGGATTCTAACTAGTTACAATTTAAATTACCTTCTAAGGTAAAACCGCCATTAGCGAAATGGAAGTTTCATCGCTGGCTAAAATGGGCCGTTTCGCGAAATGTGATCGATCCTGCCGACTACTTCGTCCCGATTCGTTACTTACGAGTGATCAGTCCTCTCAAGGAGTGCAACGGAAGCGTTGTTCGTGATAAAAATGACGTTCCAGGAAACTCGATCTCTTCGAACGAGATCGAGCGATCCGATAAATTTATCCGGAGAAGAACAAGATCTCAGAGGGTACCAGACTTGCCCACCACGTCGAAAGAAGAAGCAACGGAAGACGTCAGTCAATGGATCGACTTCAATAAAATGGCATCATGCGTAACGGAGGTGCATCTGTTCTACAAGTTGGAGTACTTCCAGTACTCGATTCAAATAACAGGCGACATATTAAAGACAGCCAATGACAGTCGTAAAACGGAAACAGCAAGAGAGATCGGAAAGGAGAAAGCAGGTACTTCAGCTTTTATGTAAAATTTATATGTACTCTCAATTAAAATAAAAATCAAATACCCAGATATACGAAGAACTTTTTATTACAGCTTATAAAACTTTTGTTCCAAAAAATCTAATCAAAATCTAATCAAATATTTAATGATTGATTAAACATTGATTGATGCCAGCAACATGAGTTTTTTCATAAACAAAATGATACACAATAATATATTACCAAATATTTTTTATTTAAAAATTTACAGATACTTACAGTAGTATTGGTAGCAAGATTGCGAAATCCAGATACAAACCTTTGTATTTGTTCTGCGATTCTCCAACGAAGAAATTCTTCTTGGTCAATCTTTATGCCGCACCGAAGAAGAAGGACGTTAGTTTGCATGAAAAAAATTATTTAATTCTAGAAAAGTACAATTGGTTTCTCATATCAGATCCGTCGGATCAATCGATAACTATTTCTACAACCGGCAATAAGTCGACTGTTGTGGAATTGGAAGCGGGAAGACAACTTTTGCGGATTCATAGCCGTTCGGATATCGGTCTGACAATTGTTTCTTCTGACACAAATTTCTATCTTGGAGATCGAGCGACTGTGCAACAAGTGATGACCACAGAATCTGCCAGAATCGAGCAGAAATCGAAAATAATCAGCGATAATCTCAGCAAAACTTATCGATCGTTTGGAACGAAGGATTATCCAACAATGTTGGAGAACTTTTACCGAAGCTACATGCCTAACTTGCAATTTGTTCCTTCAAGAGAAAATAAGTATCTTCGAACGCTAATACACTATTTCTTCATGGAAGAACAAGTTCGATTGATCAGGAAGGCTGTTCCCGATGAAGAATTCAAAGACATTCTTTACTCTTTAAGGATATTTTTCCTAAATCCGCATATTAGATCAGAATACCTAGACTTAACCATAAATCAGAAGACTCTTCAAGATCTTACGATAAAGGAAATTTCGAAAACATGGTCTTCCACATCATTCAACTGTGAAGAATTCTCGGTTTACGATCAAGCAGCGATGACGATTCAATCTTTCTTCAAGATGGCTCTCATAAAGAGGTATAAACAATTTCACAATCCTGAACATGCTCTGTATACGCAAATTTACAAAGAACTTCTGAAGATATCTGATCTATCCGATTTATCCTTCGTAAGTCAGTTACTGAGGAATTTTATCAACCGTCATAGTAGCTTACGAGAGCTGTATCTTTGGTCTGAGGACTTTATTCATGTTCTAAATATTCAGGAGTTTAAGGGAATCCTGGGAAATATTAAGCATGAACAATGGTTCCCAATTGTCAGATTCGTTGTGAACACTAAGCCTGCAGAAACAGTTCTTGCAGCCTTCGAATTATTAATTGATCTTCCTCGTTTCGCACTGCGTGTCTTCAACAATCAAAATGGACGTGAGATGACTCGTCTCATAAACCACGTGATTCCAGCTCATTATAAGTATCTTCCAGATGGTTATACGGTGTTCGCTTACGGTTGGAGCGACAAGCAGCATTTCAAAGAACTCAACTGGATGATTCGCGTGATTACTATGAAAGGTAACCCAATGCTCTATCAACTGGGTGAGCACCGACCTTTGTCCTTGGAGACCAAACTACCCAGTCTAAAAGTCAACGAATTAATCGGTACATACATCCCGAATTGGAGAAACTGTATTTCGCGATGGATTCTGCGAGCGACTTCGGAGGGAAGCAACCTTATTTCAATAAGGTTGACAACTTCTTACAATCTGACTGAGATCAGAGTAAAAGTCATCGATGAAGATGATAATATTTTGGTCGACGTGAACGGCGGTTCAACGATCTTGTTACCTTTAGTGATCTTAAAGCATCCTGTTATAAAAAATGAAAATTACAAGATTGAAAATAAAAGCTCAAACATTGACGAAAAATTTAAAAATACAGAGAAAAAGAAAAATTTATATTACATAGAAGCTTTTGTACTCAACAATAGCTGGCCTCTCATCGATGTCGAATGGACGATCGTGAGCCAGGCGAAGAGCGCAAGAAATATCAAAACGGAAATACAGTCTGGGAGTAAAACGTCTTCAACATCAAGTCTGTCAACGATGAGAAAAGAAACGAAACAATTGGAGAGTGATAGCCAAGCTTTAAAACCACCATATTGGGTTCTTCAAGTTGTTACTGATGCTCAGGATGCTATAGAGGTATGCGTTTGTTTCAATTTAATCTAGAAAGTAACCATGACACGTTCAAAAATAACATAAATTTACGGAGAAATAATATTTTTTTATTCTTTTCATATTTTTTATTCTTTTTGAAAGATTTATTTTAATAAAAGAATTTGTTTTGTTAAAAATGCGTTTGTTAGATCTGTCAAGATAAAAGCAGAGAGCAAGAAATAATATTGCTAAAGGAGTCCTGGCGGTCGAAAGACCCAAGTCGACCCGAACATGGGAAAGATTTGCGAGAAGCCTTTTTAAATGCGCACTCGAAAATTGAATCTAATGCGTCTTTAAATCAGAACGGCATACAGCTGAAATTAATAGAAAACGAAGATACGGCATTTTGTCTATCGCACACAAGGCAATATAGAACTCTAAAATCACCAGAATCTCATTATCATCTGCCTACTTTAGACCTGACAAAATACATGAAAAGAGACGAAATTATGAAACAACTTCAGATAAAAACGAAGAGCGACGATGAGTTACTAGAAAATCAACATACAGCCATGATCATTGACAGTCAGACAAATTATTCCAATTACTTGGAGAACCTGTCTGAGCTAATAAACAAACAACTGCGGAGATATGTGAAGCACATCAGGAAGAAGGAGGAGAATTTCCGGCAGAGGAGATCATTCGTAGATGCTGCATATGAAACAAGGAGGATCTATCTTGATAATTTGATATCCGACAGAACGAAAGATAAAGCGAAGGGGAAGAAGAATTAAGAAAATCTACAAAGTGAGGTGATGTGATAACTAATCAAAATTGTGTTTGATAACATTATGATTTAATAATTAAGTAATACATTTAAAAATGACTGTGAACTTAGTAAGCAATTTAAATAATATAAAAAGATATAATATATCGAATTACCGACTATTATAATAAGCAGAGACCCGGCAAGCACCGAACGAAATACTACTTCAGTAGCTGCTACTTTGAGAGCGCTGTTCAGCTTGAGAGGCACACTTGCTTCGCGTTGATGACTGCCCACGATCCACCTTTTAATGACGCCTCTCTGGCCGTCCAAGAAAGAAATAACGGCGATCCGTCCATTTTTCATCCAGGACCAGTCTACGTGGTCTAGCAAGATTATTACAAAACTACGAGAAGAGATGTCTACGAGGGTACTTCGAGAAGTACAGTGGGCGCGATAAATGGCCTCGAGTACTTATTGGTGTACTTAATATCGAAAACATTATCGCTCTTCTAATCGATGAACCAATAAATGAAATCACTTTCAATTTCAATGTCAAATTGACTATAATTTTCGATCTTAATTTCGATTTTTATTGTTAAATACATTATTAATTTTATTAACTTCATTTTCGAGATTTTAGTTGCAATCTAAAAAATTTTTGTTTCAATTTAATTCTATCTTTTCTATATTTTAGCGGAATCGTCTCTGATCTTGTATAACTTTGGGTTTGAAACATTTCAGCTTTTAAGTTCAGGTACTGAACCTGAAAGCTGAGAACCCGTATATCGTACACGCTATACGATCTAACAGCTTACGCGCTGATTGCAGGTGCAGCTGCTACTGCATTCAGGATCGGCGTCAGTCCAGATAGTAATCACTGTCGATCATGTTTGTGTTAGGCGATCTTGTCTGTCGCGCAGCGAATTACAATTACGGCATATCGCTACATCATGAGTACGTACGTACTTGCGTTGAATATTGTATCTGGGTATTTAACTTCCGAACGCACAACTTGAAAACCAATTTGATTCTTACTGTGCTTTAAGCATCCCTGAATTATTTTAAAAGTTAAAGAAACTCGGAGACTATAAATAAAAATTTAATAAATGTGACAATAAGTGTAAAATTAATGGAATGTGTAACTAACATAGTCTTTCGTGTAATACATATTAAAATATTATATTCTGATTTAAAAAAGTTATACAGAAAGTTTATTTTTTTAATTAATTTTTGATTAATTTGTCTCTCCATATTTGCTAAGGGTGTTTCACAATATTGATCAAGGATGTATTTGAAACATTGAAACTTTGAACGTCAAAACTATCGAAGTTACATTCACAATCATTATGAGTAATTTTCCATTGTGAAATAGTATAATATCTATCCACCACTTGATTTGATGTCGAACACGCTGAAATGAGACCTTATTTTACAGAAGAAAACATTCGATTCCTAGATAAAAGAGCGAGTAGTAACATGCTACTTATTATTTCTCGTTTACTGCTAGCAATAGCATAAGAAAACATTCGCATAAGAAAAGTTACATTATAACAATAATTAATACAGATAAAGAATTGTGTGAAACGTATAACACAATTAAAATCGAGAAAGAGCCAACGGTCATATCGAATCTTAATAGTGCTTGAACAATAATTTATAGGTGATTTTATATACATCTTCTAGTTCTTCGAGTAGATCGTTATTATCGTCATTATTTTGAAACATAGCTCTTAAATTGGAATGGTAGGATGTTATAGATACCTGATAGTATCAGTATTATTAAATTCATTTATATTGTCATATTAATTTTCTGGTTCAATTTAAGATTTGCGTTTTAAGACCGATAGTAAAACACGCAGTTTGAAGAACTAGAAGATGTAAAATCACCTATGAAGTATCATTTGAGCAATAAGATACGTTATGATCATTGTTGGCCTTTTCTCGATTTTAATTGTGTTGTATCGTAAAGATTTTTTCTCTTAACTGCCCGACTTGCGACAAGCTATTGGCTGTTATTTTTGTTGTTTTCGTTATAATAAAAAGTTTATAAAAGCTTGTCATATTTTCGTAATATTGTGACGCACAAAAATATATGTGTATAACAAAATACTATACACATAAGAAATATTTTGCAACAAAGATGCAAAAATTCTGAGTAATTATATAGTTTTAAATTAATTAACAATTACGAAACATATTTTTTTATTTATTAATAACATGAATTAACAAATAAAATATTAATTAATTATAAAATATTAGTTTATTCTTATAAATTATTAAATAAGTTCATAATAATTAAATATATATAAATATTATATATAAATA
>QKQZ01081465.1:0-10782 GCA_003595255.1 Solenopsis fugax | reverse complement strand
GTTACTACCCGTCCGTGCTGTGCTCTCGATCGAAAGTGACGACGACGACGAGTCGATGTTTACGAGTGTGTGTCTCTACGTGTGACTCCGCGCTCAAGCCAGGGGAGAGAAAGAAAGAAAGAAAGAGAGAGAGAGAGAGAGATATCTCGCCGCGATCGATTCTGTCTGTCATCCGGACTCCTCAGCGTCCCGCGTGCGTAAAAAAAACGCTAGGATCAGCGTGGACCGCTGCTTCGGCCACGCTCGTGTTCGCGCGTGACTCATGCCGCGAACGCGCGTGACTTTGCGGTCGCTTTCTTCTTCTCTGTCTAGTCCGAGTTACACGCGGCAACGATGGTGTTTTTGACGCCGACGCCGACGGTGTATGGCGCGCGGGGTATCCGACGATATGTGATACCGAAAAATCGAAAGATTGGCATGAAAATTCGTCAACCGACGGAGGAAACGACCTCGTGCGCGTGTTCTCGTTCGAAGGACGGTAAACGAAAACGTTTGTGCATGGCAGTCTCGTGTTCGTGCTCCGAATCAACGCACGTCTCTCAGGCGCATCCGGCGTTTGTGCTTTGCTCCTTCTTCTCTGAGAATAATTACGACGGGGAGCCGCGAGCGCGACTTTCCGACGAGTATTTCCACGAATTCGACGTCCTTCCGAGACAATCGATACGTCCTCGGGGATAATTTATTATCGGCGTGTCCGTTTTCTCGCCGCGACGACGACGAAAGCCGCTTTTGTCTGGCTTTCGTGCCGGTCGATGTCGGCTTCGATTCAGGATTTTCGGAAAGCGGTCGTTTTTACGACTCTCACAAGTTTTAGAAGCCAATTTTTCATGGTGGAATCTCACGAGCGGCTGCTCGAAACTATACACAGTGAAACGGTTCGGAAAATGTGGCATTCAGCTGTGAACGTTACAGAAATATACTACCGGCTTTTGGACAATTTATAGTCAGCATGGGTCTCTCTCTCTCTCTCTCCCCCCTCTCTCTCCCTCCCTCCCTCTCTCTCTCCCTCGGCACCTGCCGCAGCAGATGTTAAGAATGGTCAGGGTTGTAAGAAAATGATGGGCAGTTTTTGGAAACGTGCGTGAGTTACTTAAGAGGATGTGACTATCGTCGATCTTTGTGGACATCGTCGAACGTTACGTTATCTTTTTCTTTTTTTTTTAATCGATGCGATAAATTCTGATGAGTCACGAAATACTTGGATGAGTGAAATTCCAGTAGATTCCGCTAACTCTAATAAATCGGATTATTATACGGGTACGCAATATCATTCGCATCAATCGGCGGCAATCGCTTTCTCCATGCCGTTAAAATCGACGATCTCTTGGATCGATGGTGTTCTTCACGTAAACGCGTCAAACGTTTTCGCAATCGGTGAAACGCGCTCTTCTCTCGAGTCGCAATGAAGATATTTGGTATTCTGTCAATCGATATTTATTGTATAATCCTTGTACGTTTCTCGCGGCTCCCGCGGCACGGAAACGCGTTGTTCGTCACGCGTTCTTTTGTGTCTTGTGACTGCATCATGTTAAAAGATTCGCATGTCTGGATTGATGTTTAGATATCAAAAACGCAATGTTTAACCATGAAGGAGGGTTTAAACTAAACAGTGACGATGCAAAATCAACAATTATAGAATTATTTCCATGGGTCTCAGAATTTAAGAAAATGTGCAAATGTATATACGCAGACAAAAGTATGGCTTCTTTGGCAGAGCTTATGCAGTATTATATCAGGTAATACACTAAATATTTCGTATAATATTATATACGCGCAGTTCACCAGTATTATCATCTTGAGCACTGGTGTTATAGTATATTATTGCATGTGTGTTATAATGTACGATGTTTGATGTGTAGAAATAATTAATATTCCTGTCCAAAAATAAGTAACAAATTTATGTGTATTTTTGCGTAGAAGATGAAATTTGAGTTATTAAATAGTATAAAACTTATAATCAAATTATATTCAAACAAACAATGTTCTTGTGTTATTAATATTTTATTAAATCACAATATTTGATAAAATAATATTGTACTTCCAAAATAATTATCCTCTAAAAAGATTACTTTGATAAATATGATGTATTGGTTGTTACATAATTTCGTTTGGTTCTTTTACCTTTTTTCATTACAAATATATGTTTCATTGACAAAAGAATTAAAAAAACTGAACCAACTTATGTAACAACCCAATAAATTGCAATAGAGGAAGGATATTTTTAATTAAAAATTATCGTTTTAAAAGCAGTAAATATCATTTAATAATTTCCTATTGAAAGTTAATAATGATCTCAAACTTTTAATGAATTTTTGAAAGAGAATGTGATGTGTGTAATTCAAAATTTAAATGGCAACAATTGCAATGTAGAGTTAACAATAAATATTACTTTGTTTCTATTTTCTTTTATAATGTATAATTTTAAAAAATATATCTTATTTTGAATAGTCTATTGTTTTATATATTAAACTGAAAAACGTTAGCTACATGCATTACACACATAACTTCCTCTATGTGATATCATTATTGAGCTGATCTTGAGGGTCATCCCGCTATTACATTGACCCTCTCAATTGCTTAATCAGATTGTCTGAAGGTCAAAGAAATATTGTCTTATCTATTACAAGGCAATATTAAAACTGTAAAGAAAGTATTTAATCATCTATAGTTAGCATAATTTACAAATGCACGAAGATTTAATATAGATTATTGAAAACATTTTTTCATTAGTAGATTCCATTTTAAAAAATATTACTAGCTATTTAGATTTTAAAATCGCGCATAAAACATAATGTTTGTTGTTTTTGTTTAGAGAATTATAAATTTTGGTATATTATAAATTATATACTTACATATACATATATATTTGAGTGTGAATGTTAAAAATATTTATTATTCATTCTCTGCACAGTATAAATTATAATTAATACGTATAGAAATGTTTTAACATTACATATGAAACATTAATGTTATACATTTGTTATACAGCAAATGTATATCTTTCATATTTTTATTACAGAAATGTAAGTATCAGTGTGAATGAATGTTCTACAAAGCCTTTACGAGCAGCAAAGTTGAAGGATTCTATTAGTGAAACCTTACTTTCGTTCTTATATATCTATCGCGAGCTTTCTGAGGTAAGTTTAGCTAACAGCCTGTTATGGTGTATCACACTCGTATAATCCGCTTTTTATCGTACGTAGCTTTTTGTAGTGACACTATTCACATTTAAACAAACAGGATTTATCTTTTTTTCAGGACCGTAATAGATCTATTTACTTAAATAATATGTCCGATTTATTGGCATTGTACATAGATATGGAATTAAAAGCTTCGAAAAAAAGTAAAGAAGATCATAGCGGAATTTGTACAAGACTTACTTCTTGTCTTTATGTATATTTAGGTATGTATTTTAAACGTCACTTAATTCATGATTTAATTAATAATAATAAAATTTTTCTTACTATTTTATCCAGAACATTCCACAGAGCATTTGTTAGATACTTTGATAAAAACACAATTTATGTACCAGAGGTATCACAGTATTTTAGATCCGATAATAACGTAAGTATATAACGTAGAAAGATACGGAAATTTAATTTGAAACTCTTGATATTTTGTTACATTATCATCAGAGATTGAATAATGAATTACTATAATACATAAAAATTTTATACATCCATAATATTCAATATTTTATATTGTATGATTATTTTTAAACTATTTTTTTATACTTTATACAATTCCGTTTAAATAGATTTTAATTTATCACTCGAAAATTAATATTAAATGTGAAATATATTTAAACTTATTTTTTCAATATAATTTGGAAAATATGTGTTAAAATTTCTTATATATCGTTATATATATTTCTTTTATTTGATTTCAGAAAAGTAACTAAAAATATTCCAGAGCGTCCCGAATCAAATATTATGTACCTTCGTTGTCTTCTAATTTATTGTCTTTGGAAAAATATAAATACTGATCTAGCCGTGAAAAATAAAATTATTACAACCGCAACTGCCTCTCTGGGAGCACCACCAGCGGCTTTCCCATCATGCATAGAAACTGTATTACCGAAAGTGCCAAAGTATCTACCAAACCTAACAAAATATCTGATGCAGCAGAAATCATCAGACATAAAAGAATGCTGTAAATCATTTATACAGTTCTGTAGAGAGAGCAGAAGCCATACGTGGCTGCAAAAAAGTGAAAATGCACCTACTATTCCAAGCTCATCCAAGAGGACTATTTCACAACTGGTACGTATATGGTCCTAGATTTATCGTGACACTTAAAGATATATTCCTGAGATCATTTAGAGATGAGCCATAAAAATATGGCTTAGATATGCTATAGTGTAGTAATAAAGGTATACATAAAATTATATAAATTTTGAAAATGAAATGCTTGAAAACACTTTCACTATTGTGCAATATGCCATTTCAGACAATTCCGCAAATTTCAAACAAAACAATTTTAAGAATTATTAACTTGTTGGGTGTTATATAGGTCTGAGAGATATATTATTATGTATCTTATAAATATTATACATGTTTCATGTGATTTTGAAACTATTTTCGTTTCAAACATTATGTTAAATCTTACTTAACATATGATATACAAATAAGAAAATGGTTTTTAGGCAAGTTATCGAAAAATACATAGAATTATTTAATTTGTTGCCATAATTAGTAAAATTTTATGTACGTAATAAGTACTAATAAAAATAAAATATAAAAAACTTTATTAAGTATAGTTTAATTTTTTCATTAAGAAAAAAATGTACACAAACGTAACAGTATTGAAATTTTGACAAAAATAATGAACTATTAATGTTTTTAGCTGGAAGTTACATCACGCGAAAATAAAAATGTGGAGCGTATCGAAAATAAATTCGTTTTATCAGATAAAGATATAAAAAATAATTCCGTTTCAGATAATTTAAAGTCTTCAAATTTAACAGAGCAAACAAGTGTTAAACCGTTAGGCACAATTTCTACAAATATTTCTGTAACACGAACTATCTCTAAATCAATGAAACCAAAAGTGCTTCCACGGAAGAAAGCTAAAAAGTCTAATAAGATTGTAATAATCGACCTTACAACTGACATTGCTTTCGAACGGTGCATAAAGAAAAGAAAATCGAGAAAAGTTGCCTGGCTCGAAGAAGCCAAGAAGAAACTAGACGCAAAGGCGATAAGGGCATCACAGAAGATTAAGAATCAAAAAATTGTGGAAAATGTAAATTCTTTGAAAAAGATAATTCCTAAACAGCAATTGGAAGATTCGCTTCAACCCGCGCATGCCACAAAAAATACAACTTTAAAGAATGATTTGAGTACATCTACAATACAGAATATGAAGTTAGATAACGAAAAAATGAAATCCTTGCAATATCTTGATACAAAACATAAAACAGTCAATGGTAACACAATATCTACAAAACAATCGGTGGACATGAACAGTAATGGCAAAAGTGAAACTACTGAGTTGCCGCATTGGATAGTCTCTTCTTCTGTAATCGTTGATAGACCACAGTCTAATAAATCTAAAATTTCTAAAAATTCGTTATTGAATATTACGAATGACGCTAATAAAGTTAGCAAATGTCACAATGTTAATACTTTGGAAGCAAAGAATAATGAGAAAATAAACGATAGGCATAATACACAGACTGTGATTAAGCGACTGATAGAAAAAGACACTCCACCTGAAAGTGAAACCTGTAAAAGAGTTGAAAGTTTAAGGAAAATCTGTGATTTAGAAACAGAGCACTTTAAAATTGTAAATACTCCTTTGATATGTGCCCAAGATGATTCCAAAGATGAAGATGATAGCTCTAATCATAATACTAACTATCTTAGTACAACTAAAGATAAAATATCCCCGCATGTAATTTCATCTCTGGAGTATACGCATTGTAGAAATAATACAAAGGTTGAAAGAAATGGAAAAATAGAAGATTTTGGTAACAATGAGAAACATGTGCAGGAAGATACTTGTGAAGCGATAAATAATGAAACAAGATATTTCAAATCAACCACAATTGATAGTGAATTAAATAAAGAGAAATTTGCAGTTTCTACGACAGCAGCTGAAACTCGTACTACAACAACTGTAAGTAACGTGGAAATATTAATAAATGATGCAACAGAATCTGAGCGGTTGCAACAATCGTGCATTACTGAAAATACAAGGCACTCGCAGAAACCTAAATCTCAAGATAAATATGTATCAACAAGCCACGATGTTGCAAATAATACTGTAAGCATTAGTCTAATGAATGAAGACCATTCTAATGTACAAACAGATTTAAAAGTTGGTACTTGCATCGAGGTAAGCGATGAGATAAGAGATAGCAGATTCTCTAATCATAAAATCAGAGAAACTATTTTTGAAAATCACACAGCTGATAAGAAAAATATTTCTAATGTCTTCGACGTGTCACTGTGTTCAAAGGAGGGAGTCAATGGTGAGGAAGATATCGACTTGAAAGCAGATCATAAAGAAAGTGCAGAAATTGAATCTAACAAGAATTGCAGTAGAGAATGTAACATAGAGGAATTAGGAAGATCTTCTGTACTGTGCAAAAAAGTTGATCAAATGCATGATCACGAATCATCGAAGGAATCATACAAGATATCATATACGAAGAACATTCAGGATTCATCGGAGGATAAGAGTATCATTCAAGATTCAGAATTACATGATAATATAGATGGGCTTTCGTTGTTAGCCAATGTTATCGCAAGTCAGCAAGTATCTCATCTAAAAACTGGACGTGAGTTAAAATACGAACAAATCAAAGTCAAGGATTACGCGTCGTTAAGAAGCTCTCCTTATAATCAAACTACGGATGATGAAGCTGATACCAATGATTCATCTAATACTGTTTCTCAAATTTTGGAGAATCCAACCGCTGAAGTTATCAATAGAATAGTTGGAATTTATCCAGAGGATGCGTTAGACAAAGTGGCGCTTCATGTTGAAGTGACATCGACAACTGATCCTGACGACCGCGAAAACGATCCAAGCAATAGCGTTTCGCATATAGTTGAAACTACTATTAATTACGAAACAGACACAATATCCAACAATTTAAGTATGATGGAAAACAATGTGCAGTCAATAAAGGAGAATACGAACGTTATATTAAACGGTGAAACAGTCGTGCTCTTACAAAAGTCTCCCAATAGTAATTTATACATCATCAATAAAGCAGTGGAAAATGCACGAGATCATAATAGCGACGATGAAAGTTGTTCAATTAAAGAAAAGAGCTGGATGGTCTCACCGGAAGATTGTGCGTCGTTCGAAGTTGTTAATACATCGGAGCATATTTCGTTTAATTTGGATCTGCCGCAATACAACAAGGAATTATCGTGCCAAGAAACCAAGTACTCCGTCGGAAGAAACAAGAGTATAAAAATCGAGCCTGAGGAGGAGACTGGCTTAATGAGCATCGCAGAAATGAAATCTTACGGTAAGAAGGGTTCGTTGTCGGTTGACGTGTTACCCGCGACGTCGCAGATCTACCAGGACACGAACGTTGCGAACGTGAGCATTAGCAAGTCAGTCGATAAACGAAAATCCAAGTCCATTCTCACTTATAGACAGAACATTAAGCAGGAGTTCAGCAATCATATTACGCCGAATTGCGGAATACAGGGGTGCAACAGGATACATTCACATCCGCACGAAGTGATAGACCCGCAACACTCGTTACATATTCCGGTCACTCATCCCACGACAATACCTTCGATTTACGGAAACTGCGCTGCCGGCACAGATCTGTGTATGCCGTATCACAAGCATTGCACCTCCGTATCGTGTAGTTTACAGATTAATTCTACTACTTCGCTTCATTCTCACACGAAATCTGCTAATTCATGTGGGAGATCGCACTGCTCATGTCTAAATTGTAGGTATGACATAGTCACGCATTGTAGACAGTGTATACTCCCTACCACAGACTCCCACGTGTCTTGCATTGAAAGTAATTCTTATTTTTTGCCAACACATTCATCAGTACAAACATCCGCCGTCCAAGAGCACGATAGGACAAAAAGCGAAGCGGTAATAAGTAAATTGTATGACGAACAAATATTGCGTAAAAGACTACAAAATAATACGCTGGAGAAGCTGGATGTGCCGCGCGAGCCAGATAAGTTATTCAAAAAAGATATGGACAAGTTGCCACTGAAAAAGAGATTGAAGGCCCATCATGCCATGATGTCTATGGCGTATGATAAGGTATCCATCAAGACGGAGAAATTGGATAATTATCCTCCAATTCCCATGATGTCCATAGCAGCCTTAGAAACGATAGATGGTACACAGAAACATCCTACGCAGATCATTAAATCATCATATGAATTATCTCCTACCGAAGAGGATAATCCACACGACAGCTATCATTTCAACTCGAATATAGTGCAAAGGGATTACTACAAAAATATGCACATTTCTAATACACATCATAATCTTACGAAAGAAAGTACAAGAAATCACGAACGCCAGTTTCGACCGAACGGTGATCAGCCTAACGCAGTGTGCCTAGAAAGTTGTCAGGACAGGACACCTGCGCAGCGAAGAGACGTCACAAATCCAACATCTCTGAAACATATAGCAACGGAGACGATCGAGCAGGATAGCCTGTGTAAAAAGGCGAAAAAAACGCAATCGTCTATTAGACAAACGAGAAGCTCAAAAAGAAACGTTCCTAAGGTAAATTATTGTTACACCGATGTTGATCCAGAATGGAATCCGTCCGGTGAGTCAAAACGAAGACGTAAGAAGACTAGTCGATGATCAATACTATTTCATTACGAAAAGTCACTGCTGTAAAAATTAAAGAGAAAAAAAAAGCAACCTGTATAGAGGACAAATGTGTTCTTCAAGCTGTGGCACTGTAAATCTGTATATATGTATGTACAAAGCGGAAGAGAAAATGACTCGTCCTAGGAAGATTTAGAGATAGATCGTTCAGCAGCGTGTTCAAGATTAGCGTCAGCGAAGAGTTACATTAGCTATATAGAAGATTCCTGCATAAAATATTTTTGATGTTTGGTTAGATATCGCTAGAAGCAAGTTGTAGAGAATTTTATTCCGTTAAACCACAATTTAGATACATCAAAGTGCGACAGCAAATCACATGACCTGTCGTCATATTCTTAGTTACTGTCGTAATTGGGTATGGATCTAAATTGCGATTAAACATCGTCACTCTCTACTCTTGCAATACTGTAAATGATAAAAAGCTTTGTAAGATAATATTTCAATTTTAATATTTTCCTATTTACATGGTTGCAGCGACGTCTGTCGCAAACTATAATTTTCTTAAGTATAAAATTCTTTTAAATTCTTGTAAAATAAGATTAAAATTTCTGTAAAGTTTTCCGTATAAATATGTGTATATATATATATATATATTATATATACGTATAATCAATGCCAAACAGAAATTTATTTGGGGGAAACGTATTTTGAAGTAATATCATTTTTAAGGTAAGGTTTTATATAACAGTATAATTCAATAAATTGTTTGCCGACATAAATATATGTATAATAAATATATGTTTATAAATTTATAAATTTTTAATTATAATTATTACAATGTTATCATATGTTATACTTCTCTACGTAATTATTGCAATTGTAGAATCAAAACTTGATATTGCAGATTAATGTAAATTAATAAAATATAGTGTTCGTTAATCTAACGGTCGACGTATTTTTCGCTTTGTATGCTCGAGCTAACGTTCGAATTCGTTGGACAATAATAGCCGAAAACGGTTATCGTATTTGTCTCTTTATCTAGTGTTTAACGCTTCGACCTCTCCCCCGGTCTCGCGGTCGTACTTGATGGATCGAGGAGCTGAGAGCGGTCGCCGAGTTCGGAGGGGAGGTTCATAGCTAATTTCCGAAAATTCTAGCACGAATTCTCGGAATAGAATTTTAACTCTCGGTATCATTCGAACCTTTGTGAAACACATACATGCGACACAGTTATAATTCGCAAGTTAAGTATGGTCTGTTCCGGTTTACAATATTCGGAATTTATATTGTATGATATCAAGGATTATCTCATATCCCGCGTTAATTTGAATAAACGGTGTTAAAAGAACCACAATTGACATTTTTTATCGTTAACAAAATTAGCGTAAAGACTCGCAAGTCTCGACTATCGATGAGACCGAGTCGATAAACGAACATACAGTAATAATTTATTGTATTTTATTCTGCATGAATTATTTATGATGATAATTACATGTATGAATTCTTCCCCAGGTCCCTGAAGAATACAAAATTAGATTCAGGAATGTAATGCGACCAGGTTGACGATTGAAAGTTAAAAGTATATAAAATCTAAAAATCCAAATTCATTGAACATAAACAGGATACACGACGTACCAGGAGCATGTTTGCATAGGTAATTCTGGAGTAATCATGTATATAAATAGAGTTTTGTATCATAAATATCTGATAATAAGATCTAGATACTAGATTTTGTGTAGTTATGGTTTTATTTGTGATGATAGTATTTCCGATAAGTACTGATTTCATAGATACACACGAACGATTTCACACATATATTCATAGCGTATGTCTTATATTTCAGATTAATTACCCGCTTATACTTGAGTAACTTTGGACAAGTGTTTAATGCAAGCACATAATGTCAATAAATTCTCCAAATGGTGCAAAATTATTTGTATTGCCGTATAATTATAAAAACTGGAAATGTTTAATTTCTTCCACTTTATAATCCATATATAT
>QKQZ01081464.1:0-10627 GCA_003595255.1 Solenopsis fugax | reverse complement strand
GCTAACGGCGAGCTCTCGCGCGGACAAGTTGTCTCGCGTCCGCCGCGACGATCGCAGACGGATTCGCGAGAGACGCGATCCACTGGGACGCAAGCTGAACGCTTAACGCATACGAGCCAAGTGAGAGCACTGATCTCGCGGCGCGGAAGCGCGGATCATCGTCGCAGCGAGTTCGCGCGAGAGAGCCGTTCGCGCGAGAGAGCTGCACGCGATGGCCGTGATAATAAACGCGATCATCCTCCGCGATGCATGTTCCATGAAAGTTCTCGAGTGTCTTACGCGGTCGCTGCCTCGGAGGATCTCCTGTCGGAATCTTCGGCATCTCTTGTGATCGATCGAAAGTCATTCGCGCGTATATAAGACGCGTATAGTCGCCTTCGAGAACATGTATTCCCGCGAGTTTTCCGACGAGTTTCGCCGCGAATCTCCGTCCGATCCATTCCGTAGCACGAGAGATCGCCCGGGGTAGGTAGGTAGGTAGGTAGGTAGATAGGTAGGTGACGAGGGAAAACGCGGGTCTTCGTCCCTTCGTAATTTGCCCTATTATTTCCCTGGAGAATACCACGATCTCACCGCCAGCAATCTATACTCGCGATTTCAGACGGCGCTATAAATTGGTGTACTTTGCCTCGTTCGCCAACGATCGCGAGGAAGTCGTTCCCCTAGAGGATGCTCCAAGACCAATTGCATCGAGGTGAATTGACTTTCGTTTCTCTTAGATTTTTTTTTTTTTAGCTTCTCTCGCAATAATGCTCAATGAAATCTACATCTTTGAAAAGACTATGATCCAGAGAACTGTGCAAATTCGACTCGTGTAGTTTCAACAGTTTTATTGTTGATCTGTCCTGTTATGGCACGATCGAATACGAGAACGGTTTGTCGTCTGCTGATGGAAGACGAGTTTTTCTCGATTTGGATTCGATGTCGAATCAATTTTTCCCCGCGGGTCCATTCTCTCGCCGCGATTGTCGAAATGATCGCTTAATTCGGCAAATGTTAGGGGAGTGTTCCGAGTATACACCCGGGACGTAGAAGTGTTACGCGTCTCGTGAGAGCTTTTACGCGACGGTTATAGCGCGAACGTTGATGTTCCTTCTCAGCTAAGAAGTAGTTAGAGCGTATCTTCAGCCAGACACTTTGGTCCGTGTCATCCTCTCCTCCGCACGATGTCATTCACATATTTTTTAATGTCCTCTTTCGTAAAAGTAATCGAACAAAAAAAGCTATCGCTACGTGTCGAGAATAGTTTTTAACGTAAAAACTTATTACTATATTTGCCGCAAAAGATGATGAATTTAGCGTTGTTTAAACGTTAATGGTGATTTCCTGACATAAAAAACTCTAATTATTTACTAGCAAAATGTAAACGCGCGGATTAATTACTAAACTTACTAACGATTGTTTCGAAATGTTTAAATTATTATAAAGCATGTACAGCATTTTTTATAATTTTATAGTATTTATATAACAGTTAAATTTTTGTAAAATATTGTTATAAAATATTTTAATTTGCTAAAGCGAGAGTAACCGAAAAACATTTTTGATTTTTAACGGAAATTATATGTTCGAATAAATCAAAAAATGATTTTAAATATATGACAGACACGCAATTTATGTGTTTAATAACAAATTTGTCACAAAGTTTGCGTTTCGAAATCTTGTTTGTGCTCTATTTTTTTTTTATTATTTATTAGTATTGAGTTTACATAAAGCCTATATTTTACAGACTTAGATTGTTGATTACACTTTTAATGAATAAACTAGGCTAATGAATAAAACGGTATGAATTCAAATTGATGTTTGAATTTAATTGTTTTTTTTTTTGCGAGAACGGTATCTGTTACTTCATTTTACGATTCGTTTTCCTCTTTTTTTTTCACATTTGCATCTTTACGCGAAATTCCTGTTGTCAGATACGTCATCTGTTCTTTACCATCGAAATGTTATTTACAATTGTTTATAAATATTTCAGTGGGTGGTGTACATGTCTATGAATACGCGTTACGTCGCGTGTATATCAGATAAAAAATTTTAATCCGTGCAGATTTATTCGTGCACGAGCGCGGATATTTCGTCTATATATACCGTAATTCGATTGCGACACTTTTTAGGTCCATTACAATGACGAGGCGCGCGCTCCATGGCGACGGAGATGCTCGACGTGCGCTTGGCACGTTAGTGAATTTTCGCCGCATAGGAAAGAGAGGCATAGGTTATTGATTATCGTGAATGGCTTTATAAATAACTGATCGTGTAGGAGCACTCGTCGGAGACGCGTAAATATCGCTTAGCGAGTCGTTCTTTAAAATCGCTACCGATACTACCCCGATGCCCCGCGATACGGAATCGCGTGGACGCACACGATCGAGAAACGCCCCGACTATCGAATCACGAGATCGCGAAAAATCTTTCCACGCTTTATTTATTTATTTATTTATTTTTTCAAGACCAGAAAGATTGCTGCGTACTAGCGGAAAATAGGTGTCGAAAATCTTGTTTAAAACACGCAAATGAAATCGAATTGCGAATCGAAATTGTATCTAATTTACAAAAATCATGAATTTTTAAATATTCGCATTTCCATCATCGGTCTGCAAACGAAACATACCGAAATGTATGGTAGAATAATTTTGTATCTCGTTTAAATCCTCGGTTCCGTTAAGTTTTATTAATAAACGACCGCATAATTTAAGCTACTAAATGTATCCTGCATCTGGCGAAAATACTCCACTTGCTAAATTTTTCATCTATTTATTAATTCACGCATCAGAAAGGGAGTTCATGTGAGGTGTTTTAAAGCTCTGCTTATACATTCAGAAAGAAAGTACGTTTAGTTTGGTGCATAAGAAAAGGAGGATACAGAAGACCTGCGAAAGGATTGTAGCTTCTTCCGCGAAATCTAATTAACGATATGTTTTCTATCTGGTTATCGCGAAGAAAACTCTTAACGAATTTTTTGACTATTTATACCTATACGCGATAGGGTCGGATATCGCGATCGATTAGGGGATGCTCTTTCAAATTGCTAAAGGTACTGATGCACGGTATATAGGGCGGCAGTAATAGATTGACCGGAAGCAAGTTGTCCACTCATGTGGGATCTCTTCTGTATAATACTACCAGCACGAGTACCAGTTAGTGTGGCCGTTGATAAATTGAAAATTACTGTGACGCGATAATGGGTTGTCTATCGTCAAATGTAATATAAGTCTTTGCTCGAGATCGAAAATATCTGCTCTGTTGCATTCCTCTTCCGTTAGATATACATATATATATAATATAAAATGAATGTGAATATATTTAATTATTTTCATTAATGTTAGCCAACGATTCGTCCAAAGATTAAAAAGTTAAAAACACGTTTATCAGAAAATTCATATCCAATGCACAAAGATTAATAAATGCGCAGCAGTGTCCAGTACGTGGTAAAACGTAAATTATAAAAATCAACCTTATAGCTTCTGCAAAATTTAAATCGCACCGGATTGCACAAACTTTCGGATACTGCCAAAGGCTGCTTCTAGCAAAGGAAAATTATTGCTTACATTGCTTATGATTCCTTCTTTAGGAACGGATTTCTTACTATTGGAATATACAGAAATGAGTTTAATTTTAATATCGTCACGTTGGCAAAAATGAATAGAATCTTTTATATTACATCCTAAATTGAAACATTTCATGCGATCCGAAATGACGTTATACATTTTCGTTTATAAATACGATCGCTCAATAAATGTCACTATTTTTTTTTAATTCCGTAACGGATATCAATGAAGAAACATTGTGATAATGCTGATTGAAAATACTGTAAAATACAGCACATAGCTACGATCGCGTTATTTATTGAAAAAAAGGCGAGTAATTATAATTAAAATTAATTGAGCACCAAACCGCGCCCAACTTTTCTTACTTCGACTAACGCGACGGCGTTTGAGAATAATTCTGATATTAAAAAGAAAATAAAGTTCTCACGGAGATAATTTTATCGTAAAATTGTGACGTTGAATTATAAATTCTCGATCGAAGAGACCGAGAGAGATATCTCTCCAATAGGATAATAAGGGCATATAGCTAAAAATTTTGCCGTGCGATTCAACTTGGTCGATCACTGTTTTAACAATCAATTCATTACAACTTGACTCTGCTTGTACAAATTTGGTGAAGTATTAAATTTTCTCTCTCCATAGTCTAGAATTACATTTTTCAATATGTATCAAAATTCACATGATTATATATTATTTATATGTCGCTTAATTTTATCATCAATCTTTATTTTAAATGAATTTTTTTTTTATACGGTAACCTAAATACCTCGCTATTATCCGACGTATAAAAAATGACCTTTTTCATGTAACGACAGTCCTTTGAAGAAACTTTTATCCTAAGAATTTTCGTTATATCGAGTGTCCGTCACTTGACTTTTTATGTGTGGCGCACGAACAGCTTGTCCATTGTGATAATGGATCTAGAATTGATCTCTTTGACAAGACACTTTGAGGTGTCACGTCTCTGCTTCATCAGCAATTGACAAGGGATCCTAATTGTTCGTTTAATTTATTTACATATTTCCGTCCAAATGATCGGCTATATTACTGTTTCAGTTATGACACGATGACAGAAATATTTTTAAAAACTGATTTTATGTCTTATTCTTGAGTATAATTAAGTGATAAAGAAGAAAAGAACGTTAAATCTTGAGCAGCTTAGCATCTTTAAATTTTTTGGTAATTACTAATAGATAAAAAATAAATAGATAGAGATTAAGATTTCATTAATGTATAAATGCGTGTTATATACTGAAAGTTGTATAAAATTTACTCAAAAATCTATAAACTCGGTGAAAGCTATTTAGTTTGTTCCAACAACTGTTACGTATGAAAACGTGAAAACATTGCCTTCCGTAGCTGCTTCGTACCTCTTTACCACTTCAATTCCGTAATTTTGTTGAAATTCGTAACCAAACTTCGATGTGCAATTTAATTAACGTGAGTGAAATCCGCCACCATTAAGATATTTTCTAAATAATGTACGTACGTGTTATGTTAATTCGTGTGAATACACATGCGAGTCGTAAGAGCACTAGGAATGTTGATCACAATTATTTCAATCATGCATTTTCATAATTGAAAGTTGGTACTTTATATACACATTGTAATTAAATGTGCTACAGCGCTGATCATTGGGGCATCGGAACGTGTTAAATGAGCAGTAAAATCACAAAGCCCATGCAAAGTTACGCGCAATTAACTGGAAGATGTACAAACTCGTGTAGAGAAGCAGCTTGTCCACGCAACTGTTATGAATTTTTGCTGTTAAGCAAACTGTTAAGCATTGTTTGTAGCGATGCGCGATCACAGTTACATAGATGCCACCAAAAGAGAGACACGATAACGGCAACAAATACGAAAGGCTGTTAAGAAGTTCGCACAATGATATCCGCTATGGTATGGTCCTTTTATCGTTGTAAAAGTGATAAAATGAAAAAAGAGGGAGAGAGTTTCGTAGGAAAACTATCGAAATTTGAAACGAGACTCTCGCTTTTTTTTCTTATCGATTATCCTCGTTCTATGAAATCACCCGTGTTACGATACGCCTCGAGTTCATAAGACATTGGCGGCACCGGGTTTGCTTAAGATGCTTACAAGCGATGTCGTTAATATGAGGGTAAAGCTGAGACACTATAGTCTCTTGGTACACAAGTTGAATTATACAAGTTCTCTTCTTCTTTTGCTCGTCCTTCTCTAAATTTTATTTCTACTGTCGTTAGCAATTCGTATCTTTATGCTCTGTTTACACATAAGCATATATTTCATGAAGATTAAGCGACCTGATTCAGCTGAGATACTTGCCACGTAACTTTATATGATTTGTCGAAGAACCGGGTCTTTGGGACGAGAAGAGAGGGAACAGAGAGGGGGATCGATATAACTTCCAACTTCGCGACAAAAGTCCAATTACGTACGTACGCGCCGAAAATTATTAAGATAAAGTTTCTCGCGGTTGAGTGCGCCAAGAATTGAAAGTAACTTATTATAACTAAGTTACTTTACTCGTATAAATTATGACCTCCCAATTTTGCGTTTTGCGGTGAAACTATAGTATAACCAGTGAGTTCATTTCGTGTCGTCACTTTTGATCTTCGCTTGGACCATATAATCATTCGTCATGTTAGAATTCAAAATCGAACTGTCTTATCATAAATAATAATGTAATTACTCTTTTTTCTCTTAAGTGAGTTTTCTGATCTTGAGAGACGAATTTAGGCGTATAATTAGGAATTTTTTTAAACATCAAATTTAAGATACAATTAAAAACTCATATATCATATGAAACTACGTTTAAACACATTTTTTTAAAATTTTATTTTTATTCTAATAACGTAGTCTAATGCGGCAAAGTTAAGTTTGCACCGCGAGCACAGTCAACGGTATGCACGGTAGAAGTCGTACCATTAATCTGAAAGTAAAAATGTCGGTTTTTTATAATTAGTAGACTTGTTATTTTCGCCTAAGAATTTTTAATATCGCATGCATATTTTCAATATGATGACAGTGCAAAAAAGTAGTTTTATTTTTACTCATTTTTTTCCTCTTATTTGCTTTCCAAAAAATAGAAAAAATCAATTTAGATTAGTAAATAAGTTAGAAATTAAATTTATAAGAGAGTTTTCTGCGCACGTACGTATGTTTCTGTTGCGTTGTATTTCAATAGATCCGCTCAGAAACAAAAATTGCGCAGTAAAATCTGCGTGACCACGCATTTTTCCGTGAAGAAACTTTGCAGGGTAACTGGAAGGAATACTGACTTGCGCGAATATCAAAGTTAAATATCACTCTTTATATATGCGTACAGTGAGTGGCGCGGGCGTATGGCGTTACACGCGGAGCAGTCGCGCTTTTAAACAGCTGACTTTAATATTGCGCGAGTGTTTGTTACAATTAAAGTTGGAAAAGTTATACCGGGGCAAGAAGAATGAAATTCGTTGGTATCGCGCAGAGGAGAAAGAATATACGTATGCATAGGGAGAATGGCAGCATTACGGTATCTCGCGGACGCTTTTGATTCAGCTAGACCCATTCGGAATTTAAATTTATGAAAGCTTCGAGGCTTTTAAGCAGCTGCTTATATCCCCGCTACCTTTGTGCGTAGAAGATAGATCAGCGAAATAAGCTCCCTCAGAGCGAACAGCAATTTCCCTACGAGGAAGATCCATCAGCGAAATCTGGCAAGGAAAATACACGACGGAATGCAGTTTTATACGCAGCACGATAATATCCCGTCGAATTCTTCTTTTCATTGTGCAAAACTCGTTCCGTAAAATGTGATTCCGAATATACATTCGACGATACATGCACAGCGGGCACAGCGGGCATAGTGAGCTTCCTAGGAATGCCCTACACTTCTGATTTGTACCAGTCAAACACATTTCTCATTACTCTCGAATTCTTGTCATGCAGCTAAATTACTTCCAACAGAAATTGTAGAAGATGGTGTAATATCGCGGCGGCAACGCAGCTGCGATGAAGGAGAGGGAGCGGAAGTAGGGGAGTCGAATCGATCCGAAATTGAAGCTCTTTATTGCGCAACTGACATGTGTCGCATAACGAAGTAATTAAGGCACTTACAGTTACTCTGTCAGAGTAGCCGTGTCATGCGAAGCGATGAGAACACGTGGCTTAAACTTGTGACAACTCGAAAGCCGGCTTATTTAGAAGTAATCAGAAAGTACTTAATGTTTAAAACTATCTGGTATTAAAGTATCCTAGCGTTGATATTTGCTTCAAGCAACTATTATATCTATTTGCTCCTCGTTTCATGCACTTGGCGCATGAAAATCTTGTGCGCTGCATTTTACATACACATCCGAAGACTATTTTCGATCATTTCGTAGAGCGCTCGAGATCATAAATTTCAGTCAGGTCAATCGCCAGTCTGCTATCTCTTGCGTGCATTTACGAGCAAATTCGATTGAGAGATGAATTCCCGTAGGAATCGATATGCCAATTCGGTGAGTAGTGAGTTCGAGATCCTACTGGAATAGTAAATAGGAGACGAATTTACGAGGAAAACAATGAAGATATATATTTTTTTTTCCAGAGACGTTTCTCGCATTCGTACACGGTTGAAAAATTTAACGTATATCGCATGTCCACTCGAATTTTTGTGTTAATTTAACATGAGACAAATGTGCTATAAAGTAACATAAATGTCATGTAAAAAATTAACACAAAACGTGTAACATTTCGATAATATGGAGACAGAGTGGAAACATATTTTTTCAGTAAAGTTAACGCTCGTAATATGTTGACACGTATATTTTATATTTACTTATCTAAGAATTTATGTTTCATAACTACATTATTTCTTTATTTACCCATATAAATTGTGTTATTTTAACATTAAGAAATGTTTCGAATATCAGTTTAACATAAAATAACAATCATTTACAATTACGTTAAATTAACACTTGGGTATGCTAAAAATTCAACGCAAAAATTTTAGCAATGACTGATTTTAACATAAATATAAAATGTATACATTTTTCAATGCGTTGTAGCATTGTTTTCTATTTATTTTTCTTTCTTACGTCTACTGAATATAATTCTTCATTAATTTTCTCTTATACTTTAACTCGGTATTTTTTTTTCCCCTTGTATAAAAGTCTCTCCGTGTAAAGGGATTTTTTAAAATAAAATTATACATTACTTTCTACCAAGACGACAGTGTAAGACATGAGTCGCGAATTAAATTTAAATCCAGACTCCCCCTCCCCCTCCCCCTCCCACCTATCAAAAGCCTATCCTCGAACTTATTATTGAATAATACCCCGCGCAATATGTTTTATCTCTCAGCCACTGTACTTTCCTCGGAAAGATTCGACATCTCTTATAAGTGCGTTCCTACTTTTGTCGAGTTTCAGCGTCGAAATTTCATTTCGCGATAGAAACTTGGTAGTGACATCCCGTGTCACGCGATTTAAATCTCCCTTTTGTTTTCTCGGTCTTCATCCGCGCAGACATTTGTCCTCCTTCCGGAAAATCGAACATTTTCCAAAGTGGAAGTTTGTTAGAGATGAAACACACAGTGGAATATGCCGCAATGTCGATTTAACCCCTTAGCCGTTAAAAGCGACTATTGTTATTCGCGGAGCGACCGTCCTTGTGTATCCAGGAGCATGTATAGCTCCGCAAATCGCAGCGATAATGTCACGCAGTACTGCGGTAATAGTTACAACATATTCGCGCTGTTATTCTAATGGCTGGAAGCTGGAAGTGAGAATACATTGCGCAATCTTCATTTGTTTTATAATCTTTCTCGCGTTACTTTATTAAGTTATAGCGCCGTGAATGTGTGAGCGTAAAGATCAATTTAGCACGCTGCCGCGTGATAACGAGATGGCACGAGAATCCTCACTTATTTTTAGAAATTCAGTTTTTATGTATTAGCATTTCAGCATCGTTATCAGTTTTTCTGATGGTGTAAAAATTAAGAAATATGTACTGTTATATTGTAGAAATAAATGGACAAACAAGTAACTTTTTACAAATATGAAAAAAAATGCTAGCAAACATAAAAAATATATATATGACGGATATGCTGTAATTCGACTTTTACTACGGTAAAAGTCACAAACGCTTTTACAATACTTTTTTTTATCGTTTTCTTTGTTTAACCAATAACTCGAATTTCCGGCATTGGAGCTTTTCTCGTTTTATAACGGCGAGTATAGACAGATAAACACGATTTTACTTGGAGCAGGCAGAATCCGTACGGAACTTTTATCACCCTGTGTTTCTGAGGAATTTGCAAACAGTGTGTCTGTATATAATCACAAGCGTACGCTATTTGTCGCGTTCGCTTACACAATATAAATATTCCTATTGCAAAGTATTTCTATTGCAAATGCAAACCGTGTATACGTAATGTGCAAATCCTCATGCACATTCTTCCGAAACTGGGTTAAGTCTCGAATTAAATTTTCCCTTACCGGGGTAAAACGCGCGTCCTCTTCGTCGTCCACAGGGGAAAAAAGATCGGGCAAACTTTTCGATGCAGCATTTGCCGTGTATTTACGCGTTCCATTTTATTGCGTCCGCGTAAAACGAGTATTACGGTACCGACGTAACTCTATTTTTATTTGTCACATATATACACGGGACGCGATGATAATATGAAAATTAGTGATGCATGACGCGGCCTGGTGGTATAGAGGGTGCCATAAAATTAGCTCTCGTATATCTGTGCGAAATTCAGTTTCTCATTATCGGTGAGAAAAGAAGCATTCCATCCGCTGTATGTACATACATATTAAGCAGCTGGCAGCGCCAGCGAGTACAACCGCGCGTCAAATGTCAATTCAATTACAATCTCATTTCGATGAATTTATAAGAAAAGTTTCACAGTAGAGTAGGTAAAGTTGCCTATTATGAGATACCTTTTTTTAAAGGCTTATGATTTATTTAATTTATACCATTAACTCTTATTTTTATATCAAAATTATAGTAAATATATTTAAGTTTCATCGCCAAAAGTTAACAATCGATAATAATACGAGGGCTATTTGAAGTTTCCGGCCTTTTTAAGAAAAACACATATTTCGAAGCAAAACAAAATTTATTTCTCGACG
>QKQZ01081463.1:0-10119 GCA_003595255.1 Solenopsis fugax | reverse complement strand
TTATATTCTTGCTTATATATGAAACAATGAATTGTTGATTTGATAGTCATTTTTTTTCTGTGTCCGTATGCTAATACGGAGTTGGTCGATCTTGCGGTGCAGATACTTTCGTCTTGAGACTTACTGCGCGGCTCCTACCGCGCATTTATCTACTATATAAGAACTTGGATTGATTCCAGCATTTGCCGTGCTATGTATACCGCTCTACGATAGCCGAGATTAATGGCGAGCAAAGGTTCCGATTATTTATCCCATACTACTTGCCCCGTACTATTTCGTATTCCGGCGATAGCTTCGAATCAGAGATTATCGCGAGATTACGTGGTATTACGGAAACACACGCATCAAAAGCAGACTTCTACGTTTATCTCCCGTTTCCGTATCGAGATAAAGTGCCATTAGATCTCCCCGTTAGATAACTCACGTAACAGAAATTATTTCGCTCCGGGATATCGATATATCGAAGCACGAATAACGCGATTTAGCAGAAAATTTCCGTGGCGCTTTCACGCGTGTATATTTCGCGCTTCTTCAAGGGACCGCGCGAGATCCAGAAGTGTTTTTCTTAGACTGCGTCCTAAAGAAAGGATTAACCGTAGCGAGCACTGTTGTCCGAGTTCTTGAGACTCGTGCTCGGTCAAGCGCACGTTTTCAAGTGCGGAGCGAGTTTTGCCTCCGTCAAGTAGGAGGAATGCGTGGCCCAGCAGCGTGGTCCATGCAGCATGTGTTCCTATCACCTGCCGGTGCCCCGTTGCAGCTGCGCAAATGCACGGCGCACAAAGAAACGGGAGAAATCGAGGATGAATTTTCGATGGAATTCACGGTGGAGAGACGAAGATACAGAGGAGAGTACAAGTACATAAAAGAAGATCAGAAAAATTCCGGCATTACGGTATTTCTCATCCGATTTTTCTCATCGGAGAAAATACGTGGAACTTGGAACTTTATAACTGAAAATATATGGGCGTGCGAGGCATGATCGCAAATGGTTTGGGAAAAAGACTGATTTATCGGCGACCGAAACTAAAATTTGAAAAGTCTTATCTACGACCTACGGTTTTATCTATATGATTTTATTTCGCTCTATCTTTAGTTTATCGAGACTTCACGCGCCATATTTGCATCTTTATCGACGAACTTTTGCTACGAAGTGCTTTGGACAAACCCGTTTGTAAACGCCAAAGGTGTTCGATCTGCCAAAGGCGACTCCTCGAAAACAGTGCTGAGACTCTCCTCGCGAAATACTTTGAATTTTTTTTTTTTCAAGCACATCCACGAGAATCCCGAGTTCCTCACTGAATTCGAGGGAAAGGAAATGCCAGAAAGAAGCATGCGATATTCGATTGCCGTTATGAATGGCGGCAAACGAAATTGCACGAGATTACATCCCATCTGATGCACTTTGCAGGGCCGGGGGAACGAAAACGCGATCGCGCCGAGGTGAGATCACGAAGAGGCGCATCGCGTCGACGACGAGGGACGACGTTCGGCGAACGGAAGCCAATCTTCGTCCGCGTTTTATCCGACGAAGGATGGACGACGCGAGATTTCCGTAGGTGGGCACGCTCGAATTTTTCGGAGAGAGCGAGAGGTGGCTTTCTGCCGACGGCTGCGTCGCGGCGCCTTGAAAAATGCCGGCCCCGGAAAGGCTACCTCCCGGTGAGGTGCATTCTTCGTCAACGTCACGTTTTCCCATTGTCCGGGGTCGGCGCGATGTACGCGGCGTTTCTACAAAAGTGCAGTCTGGAACTGCATTCGTAAATTGAATTACCGCTGGAGCGTGCTCTCCAGATGTGAGAAAACTAATAAATGACATTGTTTCGAATGCAAATCGTAAGCCGTCGCGTGACGAGAATACCATCTCGACATTTCATCGTGTAATTTACCAACAGCACTCTTAAATTGACAGTTCCCCCTCGGCCGTGTTGGAAAATGTAGAATTAATAGCAGCAGTTGACCGCGCAATTTCCTACCCACTTTTGCAGGAGGGAACACTGTAACAATGGTTGCATGACATCGGATTGTTCTAATAATAACGTACGCGCGTTTTAAGAGACCGCAATTTACTGCGTTAAGCCTTGAGACGCTATTCATACATTTTAATATGTTATCAGCGCATCAACTTTGCGTGCAGCAGTCGGCGGTGCCGAATGAAAATTTAATGGTAAGGTAAAAGGGGAGTTCCGGTTTTAAGAAAAACGAGAAGGCACCCATGCGAAGGAACACATCCGGCAGAAATGCGTGGTGTAAAATTAGTCCAAGGACTTAAACTGGGGAAAAAAAAAGAAGAGTTTGGTACTAATAATCAAGCTTTGGTGAAATAACTCCGATTAAATGTTTAGTTAATAATAACCAAATGTTTAGTAATTATATTAATAGTAATCAAACATAATAGTAATTAAATGGTTACTAAATATTACCGAACTAAATACTTGGCCTACATTAATCGCACATTTAATTGAAATTATTTTATCAAAGCTTGATTATTTTTATCGGAATCTTTTTTTCAGTTAAGGCAGGACGAAACATTCTACGCACGGTTGCTACGCTACAATTCTTTTAATTCTGCAATAATCACACAATTCCAAATACTTTTTGTAAGAGTGAAAAATTTAACAAACATTTTCACAATATCTCTCTTCGAAGCACGAATTTAATACTTGGATTTCGAATTATTAACGGAGCAAAGCAATTTCGTGGCGGAATATCTCTATGCTACGCAGATGAAACATCTCAGCCTTCCTCGATTGGGCAGATTTCACGCTGTGGAACGCTCGAAAGGGCTCGCCTGCAGAGAGAAGGATGAGGAGGAGGAGGAGGAGGAGAGGGTCGCTCCTTCCTCTCTGGGCAGAAGGAGAACGCGAGAACGCAAGGTGCATTCTTCGGCAGCGCCACTTTCATCCGCTGCCGGACAACGCACACGCGCACGCCGTGTGCAGCCGCATCAAAGGCGCCGACGGCACACGGACGAGCTCCTACCGTTGCACCACGGAGCGAGATGCGCCGCTCCGTGTCGCATCGAGAACACCGTCGTCGGGCTCACGGACACACGAGAACGCGTGTCGTCTCGTGTATCTCGCCGGTGGCATCTACGCGTGTCCCGCGCCGTAACCGCAGCCGTAACCGCGAACGTGTTACGGCGTTGTTTGACTCGAGACTCGCGTGGGTTCGCGGACTCGAGAATAGTTAACAATTAATATTCGATGAAATTAATATTTGATGGAATTCGTTCGTAGATACGAGAGTTAAACAAGCGAATATAACGTCGTGAGATTTGTCGCGGAGTACGTAATCGCAGACCATCGGCAGTTTTAAGCAACAATGTCGGACACAGCTGACGGAATTTTTTTAATTTCGGTACAGCAGGTGGCAGGAATGCACCTAGCTTTAAGTGCATAAAGGCGATCGTTTGGATAGAGGCTCAAGGCGAGGAAGGAAGGAAGGAAAAGGGAAGCAGCAGCACACAGAAGGATGCGGCGCAGCGTAACAGCTGGCTCAACAATTTCAAGCGGTACCTCCGAAGGGACTGTCTTTTGTGGCTTTCGGGGGCTTTCAAAGTGTATCTCAATGAGTCCTGCGTGCCAGTCGATCGGCACTAACGGTGCCCTTTAATCAAATTCACAGGTGTAACCGCTGACCGCGTCAATCCGCGAGAGTAATATCATCGATCAAAAAGTTCTTTTCCATACTGCTATTTCGCCTTTCGCGACACAATCGTATTCGATTATTAAGCTGTCTGCGATACTCGAATTTTCAATTAGAACCGTGACACGTGATAAAGTAGCTTCAAAGTGTCGAGGCTATTGCCGGCCACTGTCAATGTTGTAATTGAATAAATGAGTGTGTGGACAAAAAATGCTGTTTAAAATTCTGACAGCGCGACTTAAGATTCAGATCACTTAATCGGCCTGTAATCTCTTCAGACAACGAGACAGTCTGTCGTCCAGCCGCATTAAATATACATGTTATTTATGCCGTACAGCTCTATTCGCTAGCAGCTGGCCTAAATTGCATATTTGCACAGATGTGAATAACGTCAACCGTAGTGTTGATGCTCGATAGAAATGATGAAAAAAATAAATAAACGAGTTACAAACATATTATTTTGTCATATGTTATATGCCACATCATAAAAGTCGCTTAAGCAGCTCTCATAGAAATTGTTCGTATTGATCGAAATGTTCGAAACTAATCGATAATCGAACGTAATTCAATACGCTGAATTATCGAAATGTGTCACGTAACTGTAATCAGTATAAAAGAATCAATATGCTTTCCGATAAAAATATCGGGATCGTTTTACTTCTCGAATTTTCACAGATAAGAGAAAACCAATTGTTCTTATAATTTCTGTGTGAAAATGTTGATCTATTTTTTCAAATTTAGCTGTCATGTAAAAGTTAAAGAACTGTTAAATTAAAAATTTTTGAAATTGGAGATATTCGACCGTTTCATGTAATACATACAAAAATTTTTGTTTAAATTTAAATTTCTCAAGGATGTGCTAATTTCATAATCTGTTATTAGCTTAGAAAAATTAACAATTCATTAGCTTACTCTCCTTTCCTTTCACGATTATTTGAATAGACATGTCGTTGTGTAATACAAGTAGTTTTTAATAATATTTGCTTATCGAAATCTGTTGTAATATGAGTGTAAAGCGTTAATTACTCACGAAGTGCGAAAAAAGATAATGTCAGCAGTAGACAGGTTTATTAATTAATCATATAACTGACCGTTAATTATCCTCCCACGCGAAAATATTGATGAATCGGAGTCGCCCTTTCGTGTCGATCGCGGAAGAAGCCTAATAATTTTTGGACAATTGAGAATTTTCTTTGGCCGTCCCCGTCGCTCTCTCCTCCCTTTCTTTCTTTCTCTCCGCGAGATGCAATTAACTTTTAACTCGTCGTAATTGCCCCGGTCGTTAGCGTGTCGGATATCAGACGAGTAACGTGCGTGCACGCACCGCCACGACTGAAATTACCTTACATCGGCATAGCGCGCGCCACTCGATTATTATAAAGCGAGGAGCGGTACGAACAAACATGTGCGTCGACTTTCCAGTTCCTCGGAAGAAAAGGAGAAATGAGAAGGCGAAGGACACGCATACGTGATGTTTGCCGATAATTACGAGGGTAATTCGCGTGTGTCTTTGTCGTAGAAAAAGTTCATTCGCGAAAACTTGAATTTAAAAATTCGAGAAAGAAAGTTCAAAAGATCGATACTTCGATGCTACGAATGAGAAACGTGAGGACACGATCTTAATCTGCTCTGCCAATGTCGCAAAATTCATCAAATTTGCAATTTAAAATAGTTTACTTATCCTTGATTGTAGAATAAATTTCATGTAATATTCTTTTTTTTATGTAACAATATTATAGATTATAATTTTCCCTAACATCTTAAAGGATTGTACGATGATATAATAATATTTTACGTATTAGCTTATATTTGTATGTCGTTAATATTTGTCATAAATGTACTTTGAACGTCTCTATGTGGCGGACTGCGACATTAATCATTTATTGAAGGAGCGAGAGAGATGTCGTAGAATTTTTATGGCTATTGAACTAAACGGTATATATTATGTACGTGGCCGCTATAGGGTCGTAACCTATCTTGCGGGATGTTGCCTCATCTTGAAGGAAAGAGCGTTAATTATTTATTGAGATGCAAATACCGCTTTACGATCTTGCAAAGTGAGTCTTCTACCATTTCATTTACATTTCACGTCTTCCCAAAGCGATCTAACAAAAATATATAGCGATTCATAAATCTTCAACGAGATTTTACATTATTTTTTCGAATAAATTAAAAAAAAAAATAGAGAGAAACAGCGTTATCACTGTACCGAAATTTTCGAAATAAAAACAACGCAATTCAATTCTATATAAAATTGTAAAATGCGAAGTTGTGATTTGCACTTTTCCATTTTTCGATATTGCCGCGTCGTTTTTCATTTTTGCAAACGTAGAGACAAAAACAAATAACGTGAATAATGTCAATAAATGACTACGTCAAATAATTCACGCGTCGTAATAATTCAGCGTCGGTCGTCGGAAAAGCTGTAATAAAAACTATCGTTGCATTTTGATCCCGCAAATTTATTTATCCAGTATGAGATTGCCAGTTACTATCTAAAAACAATCAGTTTTAGAAATGTGATACATTAGTAACTGATCTCATATTTTTGTATCTTAATTAACTTTTATCGAATATCCACTGTCATAAGCAGGTACTGACAAATGAAGATTTGTTTAAAAACATTTTATCGCGGATCTTTCCGATACCTTTATATTTAACTTTTTCACAAGATCTCCCGTATCCTAACGCGAACTTGTAATGTCAAATGATGGTGTGCCACGAACAACGATTAGTATGCATTACTTCCATACTTTATTGCGCGAATTATAATGGCATATCCAAAATGCGATAATGATCGCGCATACGATATTCTACCGATTGACGCGGGCTCATTAATATTGATTAGCTCAATTTCCATCGATCAAACTGCGCGTCACGTCGCGTCGAGTCGCGTCGCGCTGTCGCGATCAAAGAGTTTCGCGCTCGTGCGACTATAATCTCTTCTTTCAAAAAGAAAAAGGAAGAGAACCGTATACATTGTACGTATGTCGCGTATATGTCGCCGTTTTATTCGTTCGTTTTTCCCGATTTCGGTTCCCGAAATAACGCACAGCTGGTGATTTATCTGAAAGATTTATAGAATTTAGCAGTGATTTTTTTCTTCGGAAAAGAGAGTTTTATGTCTCCTGTGTTGGGTCGTGAACTGCAAAATTACAGTCATCCGGTTTGCTCATAAATTGTTTCCGCGACGTTTACGTGTGTGTGACATGTGTATTATATTATATTATATACTTTCTTTCGCACGCGTAGCTATAGAATGTAATTAAATTGATTAATTAAACATTCTCATATTTTATCTATAAAAGATTCTCCATATTCGCGCGTTATAATAAAAAAAAAATTATATAAATCTCGTGAAACAAGATATGATTCAATATTTCAATATTTTGCAGAGATGAATATCATAAATTAATGATATTATTAAATAGAATTAATAAATTGCCATCTTCTGCATTGTTAAAAAAAATATAATATAATAAAGCAACTGCGGCTTGCAAAGTAAATCGAACTTTAATATTTTTGGCCGGAAATAGTAGTGATAACTCGCGCACTAAAATATTTCATAGATTGTGGGGTCAAGGAAATTAGAGTCACGAATCGAATTTATTTTCTTTCTACGGAGTCCAGCCTGGAAACGAGAAAAGAAGGGGGAAAAAGGCGCGAACGTTATCCGTGCAGATTATGCTCTGTCAGCGTGAATTACGCGAAAGGAGATAGCCCGCGTAGATTACTCGTGGACGTAGACGTAGAACGTCGCTATTTGCACGTAGCGTTAGATTCTAGGATCGCTTTGTACTCACGCTCACTCGACGAGTTTCAGAGGGAAAAGGGGAAGGTATAATCGCGTGTCAGCCGCAGGCGGTGGCGGCGGCGACGCTGGTTGCGACGGTGGTTTGGATTTGGATCTCGCCTCGGTACTCACCTGCAACAATAGAAGAAATAAATTATGTATCATTTTGCACTCACAGTGGATTTAATCGACTTTGCGGCACGCGCAATTTTCGTGACTGAGCGCCTCGGAGCAAACGCGGGTTCGGTAGAGCCGCGCGTACAACTCGAATCGTTCGCTTCGATCGTTGCCGAGTAATCCGAGTCGAAATGATCTTAATTAACAGTCGCGATGACGCGCGCGTAATTTTTTAAGGAGCAAAAAGAGTGAGTTTTAAATTAATAAGTACATTCGTACCAAACGTGCGCGCGGCTTAGAGAGATATACGTATAATAGAATGTATAACGAATATACACGAGAAAATTAAACTTTCGGTGGTAAAGAGTTTGCGCTGTGCAGTTTTATTTTATAACTCTCGCGTAGAAAAACAAAGATATGTGATGCAATTATAATATTGTTGTGAAAGTTGCAGGGGCGCACGACGTCGCGCATTGCCCTTTTATTCCATTACTAATCAAATAGCAAAGCCAGTTACGTAATTTACGCGAACGTAATTTGCCCCAATTAATTGTTTATCACGGCGGTGCATTATAAGCGATGCATCCACTTCGGCGTCTGGATATTAATACGTACGTCACGCCCGACGTAATAGGCGCGCTGTTTGCTATTGGTAATTGCCAATTAATTCATAATCCTTCTCGTAATTTGCGAAGGTAAACACTATATGTAATTAAAGTACACTTGCATCCCCGATTCGTAATCAAAGGTCACTTTGTTGCACCGAAGACAACGTCTGACAACGCCGTGCAAGCTTGACGAAATAAAACCATAGCGTGTGGAATTAAAAATATGCAAATACTGAGAAAAGTACTCGATTGATTTATAGCCGTAGCAGCTTCTCGCAGCTTAACTTTGTCTCTCTCTCTCTCTCTCTTTCTTTTTCTTTTCCATCAATGGATAGCCGTGCGCCTTAATGTAGAATTAATTTGCGGCCAATTAGCCAGCAATGAAGTCAGTCGCTGTCCTTCACGAGGAGCGCTATATAAATTTTTTCCCATTTATTATTCACATAGCCGTCGTTTTGAAATTATACATCCGACCGATCGTACCTCAAATGCACACGCTAACGGCATTAAAATTAACGGCTGCGGTTGACGCGAACGTGGTTGAGAAACCCTGACGCGCACGGGCGCTAAACCTGTTCCAACTTCTGGATCACGAAACCGCCGTGGAGTGTCTTACGTATTTCGTTCTAACGTCTTCACTAATGAGCAATTGAAACCCGAGCCCGACCGGACCTCGCTTGTGTACGTTTCTGTCTGTGCGTGCGTACACACGCGTGTGTATCGATGTGAGTGAAATGCGGCGAGTTTCGCGACGATGCTTTGCATAAATTTGTACCACGATCGGATTGAGTTAATCTTACTGAGAGCGGCAGCAGAAACGATCACTATGGAAGAGATAAACTTTCCCGTACGGCGAGCGACGGTAGATGCCTGATAAATCACGATTAATTGATCGAAGCGTGATATCGCTTCATTAAAAAATTCAAATGTACTCGGCTTATTTTGGTTGACTTAATCGATGGAGATCTGTGAAAGCAACCGTAAGAGATTTGTAGATGATTATGAACGAAGAAGGAAGGTGATTTACACGTCGGTGTCGCACAAATTGAAAAATTTTAACAGATTTAAATTTTAATAATCGGCAGTAAAATAAAATTGTATTTTGTATTTTAGAGCACAACGAAATCTTCATACATAGTTGTCACAATTTAATCTGTCCCATTTTAGAAAACGCGACTATAGAAATCGAGAACTGGAACCATTAAATGTGCTGAGATTATAGGTGAAGGAAAGATTTTCTTAATTTTCGCCTCATCTTTACAGTCGTTCCTACATCCGGTACACTGTAATATCCGATCGCAAGGAAAACCTGATTTGCAACCGCCTTCATTCCTCTCTTTTTACACAATTCTCTTTCTTTCTCCCCCCTCCGTTTTTTTTTTTCAATCAAGCACTTTGCAAAGCAGATAAGTTAAATAACATATTCATGTATCGTCCAATCAAGCGTTATCGATACATTGATACACCATGTGGCTTGGGGTACCAAGCGTTCCATCGTTACAATTTTATTACGGTGGCTTTCAGGTTTCGTAGAAGAGGAGATATGCACGCATCTCGAATATAATTATCTACATGTCGTTATTAAGTCTGATGACAGACGTGGGATATACACATTTCTTTTATGGGTTTATACACAAGATACTTTAAATAAGATAAGTAAATGCAATAAGTTGTTTGCAAGAAGAGAATGCAAGTTAATGAATATATTACAAAAACAACTATAATATATTTCAGCATACAATTTATCTTGACACAAAAACAAAATTGAAGAGAGACTTTACACGCTTATCAGAAAATAGCTTAAGAAGTTCGTTATTTTTCTTACATTTTAATATCTGTACGAAACGGAGAAGGTATGGATGAATGAATAGGTAAGGAAGATTATTGTAAACCAAGTCCCTTCTTGGCAATGTAAAACTGAAGCAATAAACTTCTATTCATTTAAAAAAAAAAAAA
>QKQZ01081462.1:0-10736 GCA_003595255.1 Solenopsis fugax | reverse complement strand
CGAGCTTCTAGAACCGGATCTTGCGGCTTGCTCTTAACGGCGTTTTCAACTCTATAGCGTTGTAACTGTTGTAAGATCTTTCACGTTGTTATGAAACAAACGTCAATCTTGCGATAAGATATCGCTAAACAAAATATCGAAAGAAAAAAAATACGGTAAAGAAAAGGAATGTGCTTATATGAGTCAGGTGTATCAGTCATGATAGTTGCATTTATCTATACAGCAGAAACTAATATTATAACATTAAGATACGTTAAGGAAATATACTAATCAGCATGGGTCTCAAGTTGTGGATGAAATCGAACTTTAGGGCACAACGTTTGGTCGTGGTTGGGCTCTCGGCGAGGTGGCGGCACACCGGGAGTCGTCACGACGCCGCTCTCCCTTCCTCAGCACCGACGGGCGATGAATCTCCCCGTCGAGAATCACTACACCCACATGCAAACCGACGAGGCTCTCTACGCGGAACTGGACTCGCAGGCCGCGAGCTACGCGAGCGATCTACAGTTGCAAATGAGAGGGAGCTCTACGTACGGTACGACTTCCGGCGGCCAGGACGACGAATATCACGAACTGGACGCTGCCAGATTACATCGTCATTACGGAGGTAGCGACGGATCGCTACAGACGGATACGCTTCGTACTCGACATAGTAAAAGGTGAGTCAAGGCTTTCAGTTTTACGGAAAATATTAAGTACGTACAAGTACATACATGCAAGAAGAGTATCTCGAACAGCACAAACTAGCAAAAACATTACAAAATATTGTACTACAATGTTTCAGCATTATTCAGCAGTGACGATAAAATATCTGCTTCAGAAATATTGATACATAATGCTTCAGCAACATTGCAATATTTTGCGACGCTTTTTGTATGCTGTGCTTTATGGAATGTTTGTCGTCTTAAAACAAGATACTACGTTAGAGACATTATAATGTATTTCAATATTCTAGTGATAAAGAATTAATCGTTATATTGGCAAAATTGTTATTGGAAAAATATTCGAATACCTCATTGCTCTCTAAATTTTCTTGATTCGATTAATCAACGATTCATAACGATCACGAAATCGATTGTTACGGAAGCCGATAATCAAATGCAACGGTCGATCGTTTCTCGACTTCCTAGATCGGTAACGAGCTCAATACTGGCTTTGTTCTGGCAACGCCTTCTAAGCGAGCCTAATTGCCCGTTATAACAACGTGCGCATCCGACACGCGTCGCCGCGTAATCGGCAGTTACGGTCGATACGCCTTGCGTATGTTAATGGTACATTCCGATCGAATAGTCGTCCAGTGATTATCGAGAGCCTCGTTATCGGATGCTTCTAGGATACAAGAGCCGGACTACGAGATGTACGAGAATGGGCCGTCGACGCCGATACCGCCAGGTCAGCATCAGCATCATCATCGCCATCACCATCATCATAACCATCACCATCATCATCAGGAACTGAGGCTCGGTAGTAGGAACAGCGAGCATCCCTCGTATCAGAATACAGCGTACACCGGAAGCGACGCCGAACCGGATGGGCCGACGCTGAGCAGTGCTCCAAGCAGCGCTTATTACAGCGATCTCAGCTCGAATTCGGCGAATCAGCAGATGCCAGCCACGACGATACCGTCTGCGACGGCGACAACGGCAACGATAACGTCGACGACGACGAGTCTGCACCTGAATCCACAGAATCTCGACACGCCGCAGTACAGACTGGCGGCAATCAATGAGAACACAGTGCCTTCGGATTATATTTAAGAGATGATCTTTTCGAAACAGATGACGAGAAGTTTGTAATAGGCAATTGTTCGCTTGTGAACGAGGAGTCTTCGCGTAGTATTTATATAATTTAACTCGTTTCCCGCGAAGACGATAGGAAGTAGTCCTTGTAATAAAAAGTAGGAGTAAGCGGAGGAGACACGAAAGACTGTGAAATTTTTCCTCATTGTCGTCGTGACTCGAAAGTTTCTTCAAGACAGTGCTTCACGGTGCTCAGTTTTCAGTTTTGCCCTTACAAGAGGAATTGAAATGATCACGTTTGGCAAGAGCGTTGTTTAATCGGCGGATGTATCGGGGACCGGTTCCGGATAAAATCGATTTCTTGCTCGGTAACGCTCCACTTGCTCCTTTGTCGCCGCACTTTGTGGTCCTGTTAAGACAATCGACTTTCGAGACACGCGAATCGACGGATCAAGCGACGCGAATCGATCGGCATCGCGGCGCGTTCCCCCCTTTGCTTTTACGCGTTAATAAAATACTAGGTATTCAATGTCTCGATACTTTTTTTTTAACGGCGAAAGACAAGCGGAAGATAAACCGGTTGACAGGTAAGTGACCAGAGAAAATCGTGCCGGCGCGGAGGAATTAATACACGATTAAGCGTTATTCTCGCGAAGACGAAAGACCTGCGGTCTCGAACAAAACTATTCAAGCTGCTAAGCCGTCGTAGCCGCGACCGAACACGCGATTACGCTCGTTAGAATATTGATAAATTCATGTTCACGTTTGCCTAAGACGCATCGTGGGTATGCGAATCTTTCGAGTAACTGCGGTACCGCTCAGCGGCTCAGGCGTGACGCTCGATTTCCACTCGGTAAACGCAAAGCAAAAACATAATGATACCGCGCACGAAGAATCGCGCGTTGCGGTTTCCAATCAGTAATAACACGCGGAGATATAAAATTGATGCCGCCCCGACGTTCCCGCGAAAGTCAACCAGCGCTAGGCGAAAAAAAATGGACCGCCATTATTTCTGCCACCGTTTATGTCAATTAGAGAGAGAGAAGCGAAATTTCAGACCTACATTACGTGAGCGATCGGCGGCAACGCATAAAACATTGTTCTGTTCAAATTACTGTAGCTGATGTACTGATGGGATAAGATTGCATATAGCAAAAATAACCTTGCATTAAATTTGATAGTCCATATAAGAAATAAAAATGCGACACGAATTGTAATAAATTGAAAGTGAAGCAAGAAATTGAAAAATTACGGTAAACAATCTCGACATTTTCGCTTCGAAAAGAATCAATTTTAAATTGACCAAAGAGTTTCCGATCAATAAGTAATGCAGTAGAGGAGTGAAACGTCTCGTACATCTCGTGCATCTTATTTCAATGTTAGCTGCTACAAGAGGTAGGCTTGGACGTATCCTACGAGATTCTAACGCATCGGAGGGTTAATTCGAAATCTAATCGGATATTTTCACGAGTATGATTATAGACGGAGAGGAGAAGCCACGCGGCAGATTCGAAACGCCTAATATACGATACGAATGAAATAAAGTCGTTTTGAAGAGCAGGTGCCCCGTAATTTGACGTTGGGGGCTGCCAGTCAGCGCCCTCGGCTACATCCGTCCGCGTTCTCTAAGCGTCCGCCACCGCGCCGCGGCATTCTCGGCCAGCATCTTTCCATGCCTGCCGTGCGCAAATGAGGTCTCGTTTTCACGTGCGTGCCTCGATTATGGAAAATTGCAGAATTCCGTGCCGCGAAGACGAATCATGATGCTCAAACGAAGAACGATATTCGCACGAAATATCTCGGCGAGCATTTTATTATATTATTTTCTGTCTTTCATTCTGCACGAGAGATGGACTAGACGGTGCATAATACAGCGACCAATCGCAGTGTAATATTGTTAACGGCTAAAAAGGACTGCTCGTTAAGTCTGTTCAACGACTTCGTTGTCCGATTCGTCGAATTGTGTGCTAAAGTATTCAGGATAACAAAATTGCCTCTCTTTTTTAGCGGGAGAGACGGAAGAGACGTATTACAGCAAACGAAGTTTAATGCTCACAATAAAATTGTCTTCGTGGCCTTGTCGTGTAATACACGGCAACGAATTGTGGGAAATATTTTCTGGTAGCACTGGACATAATCGTATACGAACTTCAGGTTCGAGGAATCGCGTCGAATCGCGTTCACATGTCACGCGAGGGATTACCGTTCAAGCACTAAATAGGTTTCAGTCTTGGCAGCGTATCGGTTTCAATCGTTTATCCTCGATTCCCGATCGACGGCGGAATTAATTCGTCTCGCTCGATTCGGCGGGGAATCGTTTAATCGTCGCCGTCGTGTTCTCTTAATTACCTTCTCAGGCGAAGCCGATTGTTCCCCTCGTCGGGACACGAACCCAAGAAGAAGACCGCGTTCTCTCGCTTCGCCTCGGGATTCTCCGGTGCGCGTTTCACGTCGTTCACCTTTAACTCACCTGTGCACACGCACGCACAAATACACACACACACACACACACCTACGCACGCACGTACCCTGCGTTCGAACGAATACCCTCTTTGAAACACACGAGAATGTTCGCGCGCTCACTTAAACGCGTCTCGTTGTATATGTATGAAAATAGCCTTAGAGAACCACTTGATCCTCTAAGTTTCTAGTTACCGCGCGCGCTTTGAGGAAAATGCGAATGAAGGAACGCCCGTTATGTTGTTAGAAGTTGTGTTGCGATCTTCATAAAGAGAAATAAATCTCGCAATCAGGAAATGTTCAAGTTAGCACGATGTGGAATTTACTTAGTCGAAAAGGCGATCATCGTTTTTCGTGTAATTCCTAACGCGAACGCGGCACACTTTCCTGAATATACTTCGATATTCCTCGCGCTTCTAATGCTGATTCATTAGAAACACATTAAAAACACATCTATAGCTCATTATTTTTCTAACGAATCAACACTAGAAATATCGAGAGGTTCATTATTCTATTTTTTACATTAATATTCTATTTCTTGTGCAAAGGATAGGATTCTAAAATTTACTAAATTTTCATAAATTATTTCCTTTACTCTAATGAAAAATATTTGGTTTTTCATCACTTTCTTCATAATAATTCATTCGCTTGGTCCTTGTAGTGAATAAAAAGTATTTACTTCTAATGTTAAAGAAAGGTGTCGGGCATCACCCTCGAAAATAACTTTTTTCTAGCTATTTTTTAAATGATCGAAACACATGAGAATATCGAGATGCATAACCGCAGGCAAGGCACAACGCGTGCATTCGAGCTACACGGACGCAACAATATGCTCCTTCTGTGGATACGCTATAATTAATTGTGCCCTCGCGGCTACAATGGTGGCAGGAGGAGCTCTGTAAGATTCTCGGTGCCGCATTATACGTCAAAAATTTAAAAAAAAATCCCACGATCGCGCCCGGATGGGTAGCCCTTATCACGTCCGTGTTACGCGAATGAGAGCATATTATGGAATTCGTTTAATTAAAGCCCGTCTCGTTTCCCTTCGCGCGCCTTCTGCATCCGAGTCGCGCGTCGGAGCTCCTAAGCAGGCTCGCGTGTTCACGGATAATTTGGAGTCGCAATTCAAAAGGCTGCTACTTGCATCTCTCGTAATCCGCGTCCAAGTAGATTAGCTTGGTCGCATCGCTACTTATCGCGGAACATCTCTTAACGACGTTGCTCTTCGTTGTAATAAGACAGATGCGAAGGATCACCGCGCGTGTTAATCTACTTCACGTAATGTGAAAATATCAAATCTCTCCCCCCTATATTTGCGCTATTTACGATCTAGACATCACTTTAAACTGCATGAACATATAAAACACTTTAAAATGCCTGTACATTATCAAACGTTTATTTTTATTTCTGCTTATATAGATTATTATACAATCGTACTGAAGTTTAGATTAACCCTTTAAAGAAAAATCCGTTAATACACTTAAAATTTTGTACAAGTTATTAAAACGATAGAAGCAATTGCTATTTTTTTTATTAAACGACTACAAAAAAGCTGAATGTTTCTACTATTATTAATGACCAATAATAGATGAGATAGTAATTTAATAGAAAATGCATGCAAGTTAGAAAAATAATTTTTTAACGATTTCGTAACTACTGTACTCCAAGCACCTTGAAAGTATATCATCAAATTTACATCAAGAAATATTCGCGAATAAAGATCAAGTTTCACTCACATCTAGTGCGAAAAATAAAAGTACAAAATAATGATTGCATCCGTCCCGCATAACCGGCTTAAGTAAACTCACAGTACTTTTCTCTTTTCTCGATACTTCAAACAAATAAAATATCATCTTCAAAATGAGAAATGTTATTCTTCTTCGATTTTTCGAAAAATATTTTACTTTTTTTTTCTCATCATACGATAAGCTTCTTCAGGGGTTTTTCCAATTTGTATAGGAACTTGAAATTAATGCGATCCGATTTTGAATCAAATGTTTTTAAACATGCTTTCGCTTCAAACAACCGGACAACTTGTGACTTAAAATTTCACGATTGTTAGATAATAACTTTTAACTTGAATATCGAGAATTTATCGCTGAGATCTGTAATATTCACTCCCGAACGTTCATTAATGGAATTATTGAATTCTTTCGATCCACTGTTTAAAATGCATCATTTTCTTCTCCGTTTTTTGTTTTAATTTGCGAGATAAACATATGTCGTCACAAAAGCACACGCACAGACTTTCCGAAGAGATTCTCAAACATCGATCGATATTGGATCGTGAGAATTCGCGCGACTAAATTCTCGCGAATTTCTCTCGAACCGGGCGTGCTTTTATAATGCCCTTTCGTACTAGGATGGCTCGCGCGGGATTCGACGAACGTCCCAGAACGATCATAAGAACAGCCCTGGGCCCGCCCTGGTCGGACGCGCCGCATGTTCGTTCGAACCACGGGATATATAAATTATACATGTAAATATACGAGCGGCCGGCTCAAGAGATCGAACTGTAAGATATCGAGATATGTGTTGGCGATTCCCGCACCTTTCCCTCCCTTCATAGGTCCCCTCTTGCCCCTCGAACTCGAGTTCGCACACACATGCGCATGCAGGCAAGAATTCACGCACTACAATGTCTCTGTCGTTCTTCGCGTATCGCGACTATCGCCTTTATCCTACGCACGTTCCATTGGCGGCATCAACTTCGGTTACGAAATAATTGCAAAAATCTTAAGAATTCTACGAACTAGACACATCACGTTCCATCTTCTCTCATAAAATTAACATACAAATTATGTATCAGTGATATAAAAAGTATTTCTTTATCTATTAAAATTAAAAATTTTATAACATTAATAATAAATTTATTAATATTATATACATTCTCACACAAAATATTTGAATTTCATTAAAAACAAAAGGAGCTTCTCTATTGAGCCCCTTAAAAGAGCACTACTTAATTTTTCATGGAATCTCATTATAAGCTGTAAATCTATTCTGTAACTCTTAACGACAGTTTCGTTAGCATTATAACGTTGTTGCGCAACTTTTTTACCATATATTATATGTATGCAACGACGTTATAATAGAAATGTCGTTAAAAGTTACAGAATAGACCTGCAGCTTATAACGAGATTGCGTGAAAAATGAAGTAAAACTCTTTTAAGGAGCTCGATAGAGAGACTCCTTTTATTTTTAATGAAATTCAAACATTTTATGAGAATGTATATTTAACATTAATAAATTTATTATTAATGTTAAAAGATTTTTAATAAGAATGAGCTTGCTTCATAAAGAAGAAATTCTTATAAACTTCAAGCAGAAAAATAGCGAAATATGAAATTTCATCATAGAGATTGTAGATTTAATGCGATCGTCCTTATTAATGTCAGCCTATGACCTAGCCGCTCTAGTTTTATAATTATTCCTCGACGAGGTATTTTAAAGATCGCGGTAAAGCGTTGCACTGCAATATTTGCCGATCTTGGCCGCGATTCATTGATCCGTGCTAATAGTTATTAGTTACCGCTAGCAATTTATTCCACGCGTGTGCGTGTACAACGAGTGCCTTATGTCGCAACAAAGCCTGATTATGCACAATCTAGTTGTACTTTGAACGCAGTCAATGTCAACATATCGAGCGAGTCACTGTGCGTCTTATGTCACAATTGCGAGACTTTAGGTATGAATGATGCGTGAGAGAAGTCATTGGTCACTTTAATTATTCAGTCAGCAAACGAAACGATTTCTTACGCGTAGTCTACAATAGAGACTTAAGCCTTTAGCCGTAAGAGATTGACTAATAATAGTTGATGTATAGAAGAATAATCGATTGTGTTTGGCCAATTTCTTACGGCTTAAGTCTCTATTGTAGACCACGCTTTAATGTAATGAGTGCATGTATCTTGTTATATATTTCTACAGCTCTTGTAAATTTTACTAAATTCACGTATTGTACATATACATATTGTAAATTAAATGTATTAGATATCCGGCCGTAAAACGGCGCAATCAATTATATTAATATATGTATAAAGTGGCGCAACAGATATCGGCCGTACTGAGACCTAATTGCATAAAAATGATTAATCACACTGATAAAAAAAATCGAAATATTCAGAAGCAAATGTTACTTGTGACATTTCCTTTGATATTCATTAGTTATAAAAAAATTTGATTCTAATGACAGAATATACATTTCTGTAAATACATCTCATTTCTCTAAAATATATTTTGTCTTGTGAATTGATTTATTTATTAGAAATAAAATTTTGTATTTAAATAAAATTTTATTTCAATGAAATAAATTTATATTCCACAAATAAATTTTTAAGTATCTTTTTTCTCAGTGCATTAATAAAGAATTTATCATCGCGAAAACTTACTTACAAAAGCTTGCCGTTTCGATCTCGATTCCATCGCTTATTTACCGATATAATAATAACGCGAATAAGATATGATTTCGTATTTTAATATACGACTATATCACGAGAAAACTTGACATATTCATCGGCTGATATATTTTCTGTGCGACATGCAAATGTTCCTGCGATTATTGTACAAATTGCCGACATCGCGTATTCTGATGTAACTTTTAAAACATCAACGAGCATCTGAGAAACTAGCGAAAATTAGAAGAATGTTGTTATATTTTATTTTGTAATTTAAAATGCGAAAAAAGACGTGTTAGAGTGAAAGTAAAACATTTTGCAACCGGCATGAATTAATAACTGTCATGACACGAACTAATAGAATTTATTATAGCGGTTATAACCATTATTGTCCACAGGGAATACATATGAAATTTATATAATACATTCAATGTTATAAGTACGTTTTTATATATACTATTATTTATCCTGATAATAATAATTTCACTTCAATTTTAAGTGAAAAATTAAGAATTTTTTTATATTATTAATATTTTCATATTGCAATCAAATCCATTCTTTAAAATTTAATAAAAAAAATTATCATAAATTTTTCTTTTAATTTTATTTCCAATTGATAATAATGTTGTAATGAAATTGTAATGAAAATGCGTTGACATTTCTTTTATTTCATATGTGATCCCGTTAATAACATTTAACGTTTCTTGCCTAAGACATAGTCACAACAAAAATAAAAAATATAATATTGTGTGAAATTTCATATATTGTGATAAAACTTGCCGATAGATGCATACGTGATCAGCTTAGTTCGCGTATCGGATAATTCGAAAAAAGTCAGTATATCAGTGAAATATTAAATGAATATCACTGATAGAAATCTAGTGTCGATGAAAAGAAGATATACATACATAGCTGAGATTAAATTGATTTTCTTCTTATTCACGACGTTATATCATCCAAGTTCTAAAATTTCGCGGGAGGTAAAGGACTATTCATGATCCTTAGGAGATGAATATAAATGTTCCGATTGCCTATTCATGCTCTGACGAAGGCGTATGCCAACAATCGCCCGCGGGCAGAAGTTTCAAATCAATGTCTCATATACGCAAGTATTCGGAACTTTGTTTTGCCTTCGCTAAAATGCCATCCTGCCGCATAATAAAATAAGTTTTTGTTAGAAGAGACATGAGCATGTTGGCCAATCGTTTCCTTACAATTTAATTGCGAGCAATAACGCTCACGATGTCTTTTGGAAGGTCCGTCCCAATGTAAATTACGTATTTAGCACGAATTGTATATAAGATCACAAATTGTAAAGAGACGCACTATTTTATTATTTTATTATTGTATATACTGTAATCTGAGATTATAATCGAAATCTTCGAAAGTTGAAATATTGTACAGCACTAATAAAAAAAATATTTCGTGATACGTATATTTGCTTTCTTTTATAAACTGTTTCCCATCAATGAAAAGACTTTGATAGGATGTAATTAACAAATTAAAATTCTAAAAATTTTTGAAAGAAAGATCATGCGCAATGTTATCAAAGAATTAATGTAATTAAGTATTTGTCACTTTGTCAATTATTATTTTCTAAAAATATATCTGGTTTCTATTTCTACAAATCAAATATATTTACCTCTACAAATGTAGAAAAGAGATTCATTTCTCATTGCATAATAAACTACACACAGAGTATTTTTTAAGTAACATTTTATAGTAACGAATCTATGAATATTTTACTTATTTCAAATATGTACAATTATAATGATATTTATACGATATGTACATTTATATATGATTTAATACATTTTTCATAGATTCGTTACTTTATTATTAAAGTTTTTTATTGCTCACCGTCCGATGCACAACAATGGAGTTGTCAGCAACATGGCTACGATGATTCTGTAACATAAAAGTATATTATTCAAATTAAAGTAACACTTAAAAGAAAGAATCAATGATTCATAATTTTTGCACACACAGAATTAATTGTTTTTCAATTAAATATGTATCAAAAAACTAGGTAATAAAATAATTATTCAATTAGTTTTATTTCGATAATTTAAAATAATAAATAATTATTAAAGAAAAAATTTTAACTAGAAACTTTATAAAGTTTTATTTACATTTATAT
>QKQZ01081461.1:0-10709 GCA_003595255.1 Solenopsis fugax | reverse complement strand
GCCGCGCCGCGCCCGCGCCGGCCGGATCCAGCGAACGTGAACGCCCGCACGCGATTCTAAGTTTCGCAGCTAACGATGATAATAAAGTGAGAGCGTGCCTTAATGGAAGGTGATAATCAGTCGCCGCTAATCGAAGTCTCTCTTCGAAATCTTCGACAGTCTTCCGGACCGTAAAATTTGATTGTTCGCGTTTACTCGCGAGCGCGAAGCTCGATGGAAGAGGACGTCTTCTCCGAGTCTGATAACGATTTCTGAAAGTTACACAAATATTCGCGAATATGTTAGAAATAAGTAGTCATTCTTATGCTACGATGTATAATTTTAAAGAATTTAAGAATGTATAAATAAGAGTATTCGTGTGAGAATTTCAGTGCTAAATCTCAAGTTTCATTAATCCCCCGTATAAGTTTTCTGAATCACGATGAAGCGCATCTCCGTTATTTTTACCGAAACTTCAAACTTTTGCGCAAGAACGAAAGAAATGCAAAACACGCATCGCAACGTGAGCCGTCTCCAATAAAGCTCGAAAATGAAAGCAAGAGGGCCGGGGGGATGGACTCGAAATAGCGGAACACTCAGCACCGCGATGTTTCTCGAAGCTATTGGGCGTTGAGTGATCTCGAAAATAATGAAAAAGGAGTGGCGAGAGGTCCGTAGATTCAGAACAGTGTGTAGTGTCGCGAACTTCGTAGCATCGTCGCTATCGCGTTAAGGGCGTCCAGCAGATCAAAGACGCGAGATGTAGGGGGAGATGGGAGGGTGAGGAACCGTTGCGGCGGATGGCATCCGATTGATTCATTGGACGCGCGTGCCTGGTTTCAATCCACCAGAATAGAAACCGCTGCCTCGGCACGCCAAGCCCGTGGCTAATCCATCCAGCGTCTTTATTGCTGCGCGACATTTATAAAACGTCGGGTAAGAGACGAGGTCTCTTCGCGATCGCGCCCATTCGTCACCGATTATAAATCGTCAAGTTCTCTCTCTCTCTCTCTCTGTTTCTCCATCTCTCTTTCTCTTTCTCGCCCTGTCAGTCGTCGTCGCCACTGTCCTCTTTCGCTTCATCGCGAAGAACGACGCGCCATCGTTGTCGTCGCTCATTGCGACTACGAGCGATGACGCCGCGCTCGGATGTACAAAACGAAGTATCAAACGCTACCATCTCAGCTCGTGTTTTACTAGGTTGACTAGAGCTGACGCTTGGTACGTATGGAAGACAGCGGAATTGACGAAGGGGCGAATATTTTTTCACATCTCGTGCAATAACACGGACTAGATATTATTAACTGCGCGACACTCCGACAAACGTGGCTTTTCTTAATGATCAGACAAAACAATTGTATCACGATGAATTGGTTTGATACAAAGCGAGCTGTAGATTTGGCCCACAAGCGCGGATCGGGTTTCTAAGGTTACTTAGGTTTTCGGGTAATATAGTAGGTGATATGTGGGCATTCCTTCTCGCAAAGTTTAGCACGATTTATAAAGGTTCCGTAGGAATCAAGTTGCAAGGCAGATACGGATACAGAAACGTTGCAATTTATGCTAGCTCGAGTTACAACAGAGAGAATAAGGAAGGCGGCTCTATTAAACATTGATAGAATGACCAAAGCAGAATTGATGATTGACCACATGTCTCCTGGTAAAATGTGACTCGAGTTAATAATACGTATCTGCCATCGGGTGACTTCCTTAACGTATATCGAGCTACGATATATGATTATTGCATATCTAATTTATAGATCTTAATTGGGGTCTGTTTAATTTGACATTAATGATAAACACGTCTGCATATTATTAGGTGTACCAGTTCAACGTATGTATATAGATGATTTGTAGATCTCATCATTATATATTTCGTCCTAGGTTTCCTCTTGGAAATATTTCAAGCAAGATAATCGAGGAAGAAGCCTGTGATCGCGTATGCTAATCCAAGTATACAGCCAGAAAAGGTTCGGGTATCAAAACGAAGCCATACGGTCAGCAGGTGATACACGCACGCGGCAATTTAATGCGATTAATAACCTTTATGTTAACCGAGCGTGGTAGGTAATCGACAAGAGAGAAACGCTCGTATTCCTAGAAATGAAAGAAAGAAAACAGGTGATAACAAATTTTTCACTTTTCTCGTTTTCTGAAATAAAGAGAAAGATTTATAGTAACGATTCGCCTGATTATTCGTACGCTCCATAAGTTATAACATTTCAATCGTGCATAACTGCAACCTTCCCGCTATTATGGCAGAAAAGAAAATCGAATCATTGGAAGAAAGACGAGGATATCTCCACCGACTGATAATTATATTCGCGCGAGTAGTTCATTTGGTTGGTGGATATTCTGAACCGCTGCATAGAATGAAACAGGAAGCGGGGATGAGTGGGTGAGAGGAGGAAGTAGTAACCGGGCCAGATAGGTCCGGCGTTTCCCTGGCGAAGGTGTAGCGAAGATAAGGCGCTCGTTGTGCTGAAGCGTCCCTAGGTAGCCGTCCCGTAGCGTCCCGACGCTCCACCTTCCCGTCCCGCTGTTCCGCGTAACGACCGTCGACGATACCAATCCTGGAGCATCGTCGGCCCCCGTGTAATATCGCGCTCGCGCCTCCCGCCGTCGTTATCCCGACTTCTCGGTGTCTATGGTTCAAACTACGTCGAAGACGAGTGCGCACACGCACACGTCCGCGTGAAAGGTTCACGTCAGACAAGCAGGAATCTTCAAGGTACTGGTGAGAATCTTTGTAGAAAGAAAGAGAAAGAAAGTGAGATAGGTAAGAAGCGGAAACCCGTGTACACGAGGAAGATACGGAAAGACACAGAGGAAGGAAGACCCTTTAATACTAGCATCGATAGCCGAGTGTTTCGAGTAATTGGGAAGTAAAACAGCCCTCCGACATGCACCGGGATACTTCTTCGTACCCCCACTCCAGGCGGCGCGGCGGCCATCCTTTTCTTCGTATTCCTCATGATGGCAACCAAGAACGTGCCAGCTGGGAAGGAGGCCTTCTACTTTTCAGGATTTCTCCTCGGTACTGAGATAACCCCTCAGGAGGGCGAGAGTCTCTCGGTATCATCCCGTGAGAGGGCGAGAGCGCTAATTAAAGAAGCCGAACCCACCTTTTCGAGGATGCCGTCGTGGCGCGGATCGAGAGCCCGAAAGATCCTTTCACGATTTCGAGAGTAAGGTACGTATCTTCTTGGGTCAAGGAGCTTCTACGGGGTAAGAGCACCGAGGGTTAAGACCATTATCGTCCTTCTCCTCCTCTCAAAAGTCAAGCGCCTCTCGAGGGTCGCGAGTAACGAGTAGCCGCCTTCGTCTATCACGCAGTAGAAACCAAACCGAAATTTCTATTTACCACGAACTAAAAGGAAATTGAAAGAACTATATATCATTCGAGTCTTTATCTTTGCCGCATTATCATTTTTAATCGTAAGAAACATACAAGTGACATTTATTAATAGGTATTCAAGCATTTCACAATGCCAGTAGATACATGCCGTTAAAAATGTCAAATTAATCTGTTTTTTTTTTATTTTGAAAATAGATACAATTAGATCGAGTTTAACACATTGTGTACGATTCAGTAAATATCTATAAATTTTATGACGTTATTTATATACAAGCATCTTGTGTGTTTTCTTCATTTCTGAACTAAAAGAATGTTATGTTCCCAGACAAAATGCGAGAGCGCATAAAAATTTCAGCAGCAGGTCCTCCGTAATAATTAGCTTGAAAATCACGTATGCTGGATCGAATATAATCTATGATCCCACGATCATTACTCCGGAGTAGAATCGACCGAAAGTGCTGCTAATAACACGTGCGAGTAGGTTCCTCCTTGTGGTCACTGATCAGAACGATACCTAATCGTCGCGCGTAGAGTCGACAAGGCGAAGGAGGAGAGGGAGAGGGGGGATAAGATGCCCGGCGCGTCCTGGTGATTGCAGAGTCTCGTGGTACGTCCTAATCGCCGTAGATGGGCTTGGATAGGCCGCCCTCGACCTTATTATTACCGGTTGGCTCAATTCTGTGCGCGTGTCCCATTACGTGGACGATTATTTGACTGGTCGGTTGTGGCCACGGCGGAGCCTCCCGACGAGAGATCGGACGAGGCGAAGAAATCGAGATGGAAGGAACTGAGTGAGAGAAAGGGGAGAAACGAGAGAAGAAGGAAGGGAAGGGACGAGTAGCTCGCGAGAAGGGGCAATTGGGATGAGAGAACGAAGAGCGAGAGGCCAAAAGAGAAAGAGGAAGAGAGAGAGAGAGAGAGAGAGGAAAAGGGAAGAAGGGAGGGAAAGAGAAGGACAGAGGAGAGCAAGGTAAGTAGGTATAAAGGAGCGTAACTGGACGTGAGTTCAATACGTGGCCCTCGAGCACAGCTGTCACTGACATCGCCGCAATTCGAAACTGACCGCGACAGCTAACCTCGGTACCGCCGAACCACAACGGCGGAAACTTATACCGGCCTTCCGATTGATCCGTCCAGGCCACTCACCATACGCCGAAGGGGATGGATTAGTCGGCCGGTGGCCGATCCACCCCGTCGGGGATCGCGCCGGAATCTTCCCCGGGTACCTTGCGCAAGCCTCCTGGAACGAGTGCCGATGACGTCCGGGATGCTTTAAAGTGGACAGATAGCCGCTTAATGAAGGGTCGCGCGGAGATGAGCGGCGCGAAATATCGGGAATCGAAAACGTCAAGGTTCTCTTAATTAGGAGCTGACATAAATGAGGTGCGTTCTTTTTCTCGAAATAAAACAGCAGTGCCAGATGATGCGGAGACCGGTTAGATCTATTAATCACGATTAGATCTATTTCTTTTAAGAAGAAATTCATTTAATGCCGTTCGATACATCGCGCGAGATATCGTAGCAATCTGATTCGTTGGCGTCAGGTAGGATCACACAAGAACGATGGATAATAAAAACGGATTCTCCTGAAACGCCTGGGAATTAGGAATCATAATGTCGGCGTTGCTAGAGGGTCCTTAATAGGTGGACGTCAAATAAGAGGATTCGGAAATGGCGTAGTCATCGTTCCAGCTTGAACTGGAGGAAAGTTAAAATCGCGGTAGGTAGTCTTTCTTCGGACAAGCTGGGCAGGGATACCTCGGGTAATAAGAACGAGCGCGATAATAGCGAGGTAGAGCGGCGCGGCGACGAGTCGAAGAGGAGACTGGAGGAAGAAAGAAGTATGGAGACGAGGGGGACGTGCAACGGAGGTACCCGGTCAATCCTTCGTGAGGAGAGCGAAGAGGTGATGGATGGAACGTCAGTCATGGTGCAGCCATCAATCTCCCTACCTATACCTTTATTATTTATTATTCCTGCCGTTGCGGATACTCCTCCTCGGGCGCTCTCTTTCTTTCCCTCTTGCGCATCGGCGGGTCCAAAGGCCAGTGACGAAGCAACGCTTCAGGTATAAGGTACACACGCGTCGCTATGCGCAAACTTCATTTCCTGAGACGATCAGCCGATGCCGGGAAGATTTGTCACGAGTTATTCATTGCGACTGAGCGATTCCGGAAAAGAGTGAACTTTCCGAGGTTCGCGGCGCACGCGAATAGAATAACGTCTGGTGCGTTGAACGTGCGATAATAATGTCGACAAAAATAATTTTTTTAGCATCACGACTCTTGCAAGAGCACTTACGAGAAACGGCAGAAATTATGCAGATACGTTGCAAATATCCAGCAAATCTCCATCCTGTATCTTTCTCCAATATTCTCACATTTCTAAACAAATCTTTCTCTGCGAAATAGAAAAGAAAATCGAGAAACTGTAGTCGATGGATCCTCGACTTTTCGGCAAGACTTCGGGAGAAGGTTATTTATAGTTCTTTCTTTTCCGAGTCAAATATGACGACAAAGGGAGACGGTGGTTGATGCATAGTGCCGCCCCTATATCGGCCCTTCACAAATACAACCACGCAAACAGACATCCGTATGACTACGCGAACCTTGTGATCACCCCTGCTGCGTCATGGAACAAATGTACGTTCGGCCAATCATCGTCGTATCCACGATGACGATGACGACGTAGAGGATGACTCTCTGCAGCTGTCAATCCTGTAGAACCACAGGGACGTCAAGACCTTGGCTGGTCACTGAGCCGTCAGGGCGAGACTCTCTTCGGATGGAAATCACGTTCATAAATCAAGAAACTTTTACTTCGTCAAAGACAACGAGCTTACGTCGCGATGACGATCTTCTTCGAGAGACCAGATCGTCATTTATCTGCATGGAAGATCACGGCTTGTAATTTGCAAGTGCCCCCCTTGTAATAATTTACACATCAGCTAAGTAATAAATAAAATGAACAAAATAATCAATCAGTAATGAAGTAAATAAATGTGAAACACTTTGATTCCTACTTACAATTTCAAACTAAAATCCTTTCGTAATAAAAGAACAGAATAAATCTAAAGTAAAACATAATTGAAATACGAGATTTCGTTATGAGTCTACAAAATCTCGAGTCTCAATTTCCCTAAGTAATTGAAATTTAATTACATGTAACTAATAGATCGCTGTGCCAGAATTAAAACAATTATTTATTGAAATCAATCGTTGCGATATCTAAGGCTGCATTCCGATATCCAGTGCTGAAAATCTATAGGATACGTTGCATGCACTATAGATTTTCAGCAAGTGAATATTTGAACACTTGAGGTCTAGGTTTTCTGGTACATGTCTGTACATCAAGGTGTGTTATTCGTTCATATTAGTCGCATTATGGTCAATGAATAAAATGTGGTACACGGCAAAGGTGAGAAGCACGTATAATTATGCGCAAGTGCATTCGCGGTACGTTCGTTTACCGTTAAATCGCATTTACAGCTGTCCGCCTTGTACGCATAGTTTGTGCAACCGTCTATTCAAATATAATAGCGGATTCTCTTACGAGTGGGCAGTTCGAAAGGCCCTCAGGGGCTTTTTTCAGGCGACATTTTACGTTTCGACACTTGGGCGGCCGCTCGCACGACAGCTTCCGTTGATAGGCCATTGACTGTTGTTCGGTTCCGAACGCCAAGGTATCTCGAGGAGGTCGAATGTAATATCTATCGCAATTTCGCGTCGGCGTTTCCAGGCGTTCGCCGGCGAAAGAAAGGAAGAAAAAAAGAGAAGCGGCGTCCTTAGTGCGACGCCGACGGCGCGACAGTAATTCGCGATGCGCCGCATGTTTAACGAGTAATGAATTCTGTTAGGCATTAACGGCAAAAGGCTGCCGCGGCTCATACACGCCAGTCAGACGCTATTAAACACGCGCGCGTGTATACTAATCCGAAGATTACTGCGACTTATGAAGAAATCGCTCGTAGAAACAGAACTTATTACGGGACAGGCAGGTTTATATAGCGGAAGTAACCTTTTTTTTTTTAAAAAGACCGCGTGTGAATCATGTTACGATAACACAGAGATAGCGCGATCGCGTATCTATAGCAAACTTGTTTCCTCATTTTATTTAGATAGCACTATCGCATTTATCGATGAGAAGATTCAAAGTCAAGAAATTAAAATCAAGATTTCTTTGTGATGTTTTTATCAGATTAGCTCTTAGCATAAATTTTCCGTTCCTTTAATGAACAAATCTTTTCTACGTGATAGAAAAAAAGAATGCATTTATATAAGAATTTTACGTGTATACATATAATATTGGAGTAAGAATTTTCAATTTTTATGGCTGATTTTATTCCGAAAGTTCTTTAACTTTAGAGTGCCACTTATATTTTATTTATATTAACGCTACTCTAATTGAAAATTCACCCACAGCATTACAAATTTTTAATACTTTTTTCTCTACTTTATTGCAAGGTGTTGGAATAACTGAATTATGACATTATTTTAATGTGAACAAAATCTTATTAAATGTTATTTTAAATTATCAAAATTTTAATATAAAAATTGTACTAAATTTAAATTGGTACCTGGGTTAAAAGTTCATCCACATTCCAGGATTAATATTGACTACCTTTTATTAATTTTTTATATTTCTATATCGAAATTATAAATGAATATGAAATATTTTAGAAGCATTTTTATAATTTTAGATTTATCCTCATTATGATTACGGCACTGTAGATTTAATATCAAGAAGCTAGAGGAGAGTTAAATTAGCGCAAAAAAAAGGAAAAGTCCAAATTGCTCATGACCTTCTACAGATGAGGTCTCTCGTCATCTTGTTGCAAAGTCACACTCCAGTGATTCATCTATGTAGCAAGATCGATCATATCTTCGATTCCGCTTCTCCGGTGAGTCGCTTTCGAGAATCCTCCCGCGGTGCAAGAATAAAACAGTAATAACATGCGTCAATCGTCGGTGGAATTGCTTGCTTATAAGCAGAAAGTTCATTAGGCGCTAATTACCCAATAACATTCCTTTATTTTTATCTATTTTGAAAGGAATGTAAGAAGAAAGGAATATAAGAACGACTTCTATGTGTATTTTCAGCGATATATGGAATTGTTGATGATCGTACAAAAATGAGAAAAGACCATCAATCATAATTGAAAATGAGATGACGTGGCCACATAAAAAGTCTCTCTGACAATTTGCAAATGAAGGGGAAACAAAATGGCGTGCATGAGAAAGGCTGCAACAACGGGGACACAAAAGTCGACGTCTTAGCCGTTTTAAGTTTCCCTAGGTATTTGAGAAGACATCAGGCAACTCGATCTCTCAAGCCGCTGCACCAGGATGCTTGCACCTGAGCCTCTTAGACATTTTTTTTCGCAAGCTAAACAGGTCGCCCACCTTCGTGTCGACAAGAGAAAGAAGGGCGCATTGTTACGTTAGAATTTCACGTTCCAATTTTGACCGTGTGATTAAGTCTCTAAAGACAGCTTCTGGAATTTGAGATATTTTTTATGCACGCTACTTAACCATAAAATATGACACACTGAATACGGCATACCCACAAGTTATTTCGAAGATTGACGTTTTTTTAATTTTTCATTAAATGTTACCACAAAATTCGTTATAAATTTTACCACGTGTGCTTGATAAGCTAGCAACAATTTGACAATCTATCAAATGTTATCAATAACAATCGGAATTTTTGAAATATACAAGTCATTTTATAACTGTTTCATAAAAATTACTACATAGCATTGTCAAATATTCTAAGGCAAAATTTTTATAATTCAAAACAAAATTTTCTTATATAATGATATATAATTATATAAAAATTTTGTCTTTATGTAAGTTATGTATATCATCTTTTGAAAAACACACTTATCCTAGTAGAAGTCAAACCCTCTGAATTATGAATCTCCTGTTTTACGTGCTACACTATTTCTTTTACTGACAAACATGTATGTTATATATTGTCTGTTTACGATATAAACAGCGCGATCAATTACCATGCTGCATGCAAATTATCATGACCAACTAAGTTAGATTGAAAATACCATGCTGCATTGTAAAATTTATATAAGATATTGTGTGTACATGTTTATCATTACTTTATTTTATTTAAAAACATAAAAAAATTACAAAAACTGTTCAACATATTTTAACAACATCGAAATTTAACTATAATATATAGTAAAATAATAAAACATATTTTATATTTTACTGTGTTAAAATATAAAATACGTGTAGTAGATATTAATAAATCAGAGAAATCATGGAAAATTCTTTTAAATACAAAATATGTTTGTCCTACGATTACCATAATTTAAGAATAGATTTTATGAAATTATTTTCGTGTACTTGGTAGATTTGAACACTTTAGGATAGTTTAAGTGTATAAAACATAGCGTTGATCAATTAATCTTTAAATAATAAAAGGTAAATACTGGATGTGCCATACTCAAGTATATCATTTGTTTCTGAAAGATATAACTATGATATATTTTTTCTTTTAAAAATTCCAAGTTTCTAATTTAACATTAGTTAAAAAGATTTTTATCTCAATTTTTCCACTTATAAAATACAAATTAAAAAAAATAGTTTTTTCAAAATTTTGTTGATTTTCTTATAACTTTCATTAATAACGATATATGTATTTACTTGTTACCATTATATTACTTAAAACTTGGCGTTTCAATTGAAAAAAAATCTATTACAATGTGTTCATTTTTATAAAAGTTATAAGCAATCAAAATTGAATTGGGTATGCCAGTGATAAAATGAATAGTGTATCGTTGCAATGACAAAATGGATAGTGTGTCGTCCAACGGTTAATCATAATTTTATTTTTTATATTAAATAAATCTTTTTTATATGCTTATTGATAAAAAAAATGGAAAAAGAAAACGAATTGAAAGTTCTAATCCAATTCATTATGCATATATTGTCCCGTAACATGTGAAAGCCATTTAATATATTTCGAAACATATTTATAGCTCTGTTCAAGTTATCGAACTTAAAATAACGGCATAAATAATGCGCCGGACACGATACAACATTTATGCAGCGTAAGTACGCGCGATAATAAATTCAGACCTGAATTCAGACAAAAATCGAGCTTGCGCGGCGCTCGATCACGGACGCGGGATTATTGGCGCCAGATGAATTTTTCATGAGGTCCGCGCGCAAATAAATTGTTTTCCCGGTTGTACATCGTTAATTGTTAACGCGAAGTAATACGCGGATCGGCTATCAATAATTAACTGGCGGCCGGGCGCGGCAGGTGTGTGTCGGTGTTACTCATTAATATTTTAATTATTGAAAATACATCCTCGCGCGCGCTCGCTCGCGGGCGCACGTCCGAGCGCGAC
>QKQZ01081460.1:0-10345 GCA_003595255.1 Solenopsis fugax | reverse complement strand
ATATATATATATAATGCATATTGAATAAAAAAATATGTACATTTAAAACATAGTACATAAAAAAAGATAATTCTGCTTATCAGCTTTAGAAACAATGCTGTACTAGATTGACGGTTTTTGCAAATCATTCAAGTATTCCCTTAAATATGTCATGAAATCTACTAGACCAGTGGACATAGATCTATCCACAACAGTTTGTGGTATCCAACCTTTCAAATTTGTATTTAGGATCCAGGTGAAACGACATTTATTAGCTTCGGAAGGTAACTCCTCTGTTGCGAAACAGCTTATACCATTTTCACCCCTTAAAGAAAATGTTAAAATAATAATCAACATTTCCCTGTTCCCATCACTTTCCCTCTTTTTTTCTTATATAATATCAAATATAATTTGTTTCGGGATCTCACCTTGTCATGTTTGGGCGAACTTGAACTGTGGTAGGAATCGATATACCACTACTCATATAATAATTACCATATTTGTCACGATGCCTTAAAATAACAAAATCTCGCGCCGTAATAATCCCGCCACCAAAGGGCTTTGTTGCTTGGTAAACAATATCTGTGTTTTCGTCAATAATCTGTTACAAATAAATTTTGTTATCGATATAACAAAATATTACGGTAAAAAAAAAGAAGAGAATGAAAAAAGTTTTCTATAGTTTTACTAACCTGTAGTTTTATTGATTCTGACACATGCTTGTTCCACGAAGCTTGTTCCTCGATATTATCAAATAATAAATCTATCAGTATATTAGCAGGTGCGTCGATGATACCCTTAAACCGTTTTAATCGTTTATATGAATGTGAAAACATTTCTGCATTACTATAGAATTTCGCATCTTTTAAATTTATGCTCAGTAAGTCTAGAACTCATCGGATTTGAACTTTGTTTGCAAATATTTATTGCGTCATTCATTGAAAGTATATATCATCGTTTACAATGTCTATTTTTGCCCGATTTAAGTTCAAATGGCAAACGGCAGAGTTACATGTTATTTACAATATCAAAGTGATTTTGCGTCGATAAAACATGATGTGCACTGATCAAAATTCGATTGTTGTATGCCATTTTCAAAATCAAATCTGTATACTGAACTACTCACTATATTCGTCTTTTTACTCTGTTTTTTTTTCTATTTCCGAAATTAAAAATGCCACTAAAAGGATGCTATTTTAACAATATTGAAACTATTCGGAAAATAACAACGTATTTTCTGAAAGCCATAGCGGTCGATGACTTTTTGAATAGACAAAAGTAAAATTTTAAAAAATTTTAACCATTTTGATTCAGTCCCGTTGGGTTCTAGACGCATTGTATGTGTCTTAATTCACACCATATGCAGCTTACCGTGATTTTCATGACTTTTCCGCCTAACTTCCATTCTGATGGAAGCTGCATACACGACACTTCATCACCGTCGTTTGTTATAGTTGTGTCTTTCCAGTCTTCCGATGTTAACAAGTCGTGACAATCTTGTAACATCTTAGATGTTTTTGTTTTATATTCATCGATCTAAAACAAAAGCTCATAAAAATTTTTATATTTTTGGTAATGCTTGGAGATGTGACACATAAATTCTTAATCAAATTATATTATATTTAAATAAAATTTTCTTCACAACTATACTTAATATCGTTTATTCTCAAATTTACAGAAAGTAAATTAATTCGATTTTGTAAAATTTATAATAACAATAAAATGCATGAATAGACAATGACTCACAAAAAATATCTTATTCATTGCTGAGAATTCTATCCACTTTTCTTTTAGGCAGAAATTTATCTCAACAGGCTTAGGTAAATATTTTAAAGCATTACCCAAAAAAAAGGGACGTATAATCGTACGAACAAACCTAACACTTAATAACATGATACACATAATAAAATAATATAAATCCTTTAATCATTTAAAATAATAAAATTATTTTAATAGATCACACGTCAATTAAATAAAATACATTTACAGATTAAAATTTTATGTACACAAGAAAAATGATTAATACGAGCTGTCCATCCACTTCACGAAAAGTTTTGTAATCAACTAAAGATATGTTTCCTTTAAGTATGCGTATGTTACTCCCGTCGCCTGTGCCCCCACTAATTTCTGTTATGTATAGTCTGTTAATTGCTACTGTTTCTTTTAAAAAGATACTTTTTAAGAATTATTCATAGATAAATTAACTCAATATTGATTACATATTTACTATAAATAATTTTATATAAATATTGCAAATATTACAAGAGTCATTGGATCATTAAAATACTCGCTATAACGTTCGATAACGAATGTTAAACAATAGCTAAAGTTAAAGTTCAAGAGATATCCTTTTTTCCTTTTAATACTTCGAAATAATGATAACATAAGGAAAAATACAATTTCACTAACCTTATCGGGTGCAAGTTTCGCTAGGAACATAAATAATTCAGTGAATTTTGAGAGCTTCTTCGAGTCTCCTTGCTTCCTAGGGATGTCCTCGTCATCAGAATGTGTTGGAGACTCCACAGGTGTAAAAAATGTACCTATGTGATCGACATTTGCCGCGTATTGCCGTGATTCAGTAACAATGTTTTGTAATAACGGAGTTCTTTCTGTATCTGGAAAACCTATAAATTTTGTAAGCTTGTCGATATTTTTTCATATTTTCAAATTAATATATGATAAAAGCTTAAGATTGAATATCAAATATTTAATTGTAACACTCTCTTCGTATACTATTGTATGCTATTAAACTGATATTTTTGTGAAATATTAGTTTGTACATGAATATTCAGATTTATGTTGCATACTGTGTTCGTATACAGTGCTATTCATTGACTAATAATTCAAAAACAAAAAAAGAAAAAAATTAGAGAGAGAGAGAGAGAAATCACTTACTTCGAATCCAATCTCTTGCTTGAGTTTCTTGAGGTATCACGCGAAAATCAAAGAACCAAGCCTCTGCCCATGCTAATACAAAAGATGTCAAGATCAGCAGAACTTGGAATACTGGTTGGTTAGCTGATGTCCACTGAAAACATGGTACATTAATTTAATTAAATAATAAAATTAGTAATAAAGATAATATGCAACTATTTCAAAAATACTTACGTCAAAAAGAAAAACTTTGGCAATTAAAAAGGCACATGTTGTGGCAGTTGATATCTATAAAATACAAGCTTAAAATTATTTTTTATATCACATATATGTATGTATGTATGTATGTGTGTATATATATATATATATATATATATTTTTTTTAAATAAAGCGATTGAAAACTTTTACTTTCTGTTTTATTTGTTTTATTGTGTTTATACATATTCATTATAAGTAAATTTTTCTTTTTTATAAAAAGGTTCAACTGACATACTACTTACAGCTACAATGATCCAATGATTGAGATACAACAGCGCGTAAAAGAGCAGCAACACCGTGAACCTGCAAATCGCTGCCATCTGAGAAGATGAAATCCGTAAAATCTCTGTTCCCAATGAATAATGAAAAATTATGACGAACTGAATGTCACTGTCGTCATTTTATTAAACTTTTTATTAATGAATGGCGAAATATACTTACTACAATGTCAAACAAAGATGTCTTTATATGATAATGTATCACCTGATCTGTGAAAGCAGTGTTTAAACTTTCGCCTGCAATCTGTAAAATGTAATAAAATAATTGTAAATTTAAATTAAAAAAATTTATACATATATATGTATATTTATATATAATATATATAGATCAACTGTCCATCATCCAATAAATAATACGCAAATAAAAATATCCAGCAAAAGATAATCTATTGCTCACAAATATATGTGCTCCCATTGTGGGCGATGGACAAAAGTAAGCGAGCCAGATATATTATCAAACTCATATTATCAAAATAAAAAAAATCATATTATCAAAATAAAAATAATCGTATACAAGATCAAGTTTTAGTTCATATTTATCAAACATTCAGATAATGTCTCGGACTTTAGCATACCATCGTGCAAATGAGCCACATGAGGAATGTAAGAAGTAGATCGAAAGTGACAAAGAGACAGAAGAAACGTCTAACGTTCGACATTCTGCCGTTATGTCTCGCTCCTGCAATCAAATCCTCGCTGAGAACAATATCCGGCGTTCTCGTTATGCTATGTTGAGTAACCGAACTTCTCTGGGAATTAATTGAGCCACTTAGTATAGCTTCAGCGGCCATTCTAATTTGCCTCTCATCTTCCGCCATTCTTCTGATACACTTTCAATGTCGTCGTTGTAACGTCGACCTTCAATTCAAGAAAATGGCACATATAGCAAACATATGCAAATGTAGCAAAACAAATAGTAAAAATAGCACGACTAGTCGTTTTAATTTTCTGCCTTCTGTATGTTTTATTTCTTTTCTTCTCCAATTTATTTCTTCTTCCAAAATCGGAATCTACTTAACTTCAAACATAGAAAATACAATAGGAATATAACTAAAATGAATATATCTAATATATAAGCATTTTGTATTTTTGAAATTACAAATGTTACAAGAACAATTGTTGTTAATTGTAAGAATAGATTATTAAATGATGAAATAATGTATTGCCAAATTATGTAATACGTTATTTCATCATGTTGTGAAATATTAGTTGCTTTATATACATGCACAAGATAAATTCATTGTTGTCTGTATGAATAAAAGTGACAATGATTAAAATATTTGCCTTGTATAATACTATTACAATTGTATAATATATCTTATCGAATATTCTAATTTATTATTTCGATATTGAGGGCGGCAACTTCTTTTACGAAGAATGTATCAGAGATCATATTGGAGCTGTATTTTAAGAAACAAAAGCTTTTCTTCTTGTCGTTATAGACTTTTCTTCTTATTCGTTGCGACTGTTGCATTTTCCAATTTCAAAATCAATAACTTACAACATCAACATGCAATAAGAAAAAAAATCTGCAAAAATATGATAAGAACTTACGTTGTTACAGAATTATACTGCAATTTAACACGTGCAGAAGTACACAAACGTAGCAAATAAACATAGTATTATATTTCTTCTAAGAAAGAACGTTTTTATTATGGAGTATTAATCTTATTTTTATCATTTTTAAGCAAATTTGTTATTCTAATTATAAAAGAATATCAATAGAATTTTAGCACATATTCTGCAGATATATTTACTTATTGTTTTTCTACTATTCACAAGAAAGTCTATAAACTTTTTCTAAAACTTTATATTTACAAATACATATTGCTATAAAATTTTCACGCAATGGTTCGATTAATTTTTGAATGTTACAATTTATTAAAATATCGTAATTGGTTTGTATATGATTTAAATGTTTAACTACATATATGACAACAAGGTAATTAATGAATTATTATACTGATATGCCTGAATGATACGGTAGTCAATAAGATGCAATGTTTGATCTTACAATACATCTATATGTATATATATATATATATATAGTTACATATATGATGTGTACTCTTCCTTCTGCCTTTCTTCTTCTCTAAGTTTTATTTTTTTTTATTTCTTCTTCCAAAATTGGAATCTACTCAACTTCAAACATAGAAGATGCGATAGGAATATAACTAAAATGAATATATCTAATAATCTATGTAAGTATTTTGTATTTTGGAAAGAATAAATGTTACAAGAACAAATGTTGCTAATTGTAAAAATAAATTATTAATTGATGATAAAATAACATTTTGTCAGATTATACAATATTATTTCATCATCTAGTGAATAAAAATATTAGTGAAAAAAGAAGACAGACTAAACCAAGAATAGCTGATAGCATATCTCCGCAGATTAAAGAAATGCATCATTATCATGCATGTTACTTTTTCTTTGTAATATATTTAATATTAAAACGCAAATTAATATTTAAAAAATATTAATTATGAATTTTGTATTAAGTCAAATATTAATCAAATCAAATATTAATTATAATTTTTATATTAAGACTAATTCGAACAATCTACAATCTACTTATGAATCAAATCGAGAATGCTTTATAATTCAGAATCTAGAATATAATTTTATTTATAATCTTATATATATATAATACATTGATATATGGAGACTGAGTGTATACAAATATATAAAATATATTTTGAATTATATACACAAATTATAAAACTCTTGAATTACATCAAAATATACAAAATATAAAATTAAATAATAAGAATAAATAAATGAATTCTGTCCTGTAATCTGATGCAAAATATAAATTGTTTTACAATGGTCTCATCTCGTTAAGATTAATTCATTAATCTTAATTTAGTTTAAGTCGTCAGATTACTTTTGGAAATGTTATCTTTATTTATATAGCAATATTATTTTCAGGTTGTACATTTTTCTGTACCTAACTCAATGAACAAAGAATTCTAAGGAAAATAACTCAAGTAAATGCGATTTTTTATTTCTCTTAAATCTCGTATATATTTCATTTAAAAATCTTTTCATTGAGTCTTATTAAATTTCACAGGATTTTACATAGAAATTGTTTCTTACAAAAAAAGGAATACTACTATACGACAAGCAAAACGTACGTAATATACCACATAAATATGTAAATTTATTAAATTGTCTTGACTCAAATTCTCCGGCGGAGGAGATTTAGAAGAAATATTCTATTCAGTGGCTCGATCATAGAGGTTAATTTGACGTTCTAACCTCGAAATTGCGAACGCGGTTGTTTTACCTCGTCGGCGTAACGCAGACGGTCGAGCTTGGAAAATCGTCGAAAGGGTGAACTTTGCGCGTTCTCGTCGTCACCCGAGAAACATTCACATCGCGAACAAAGACACTGTCGCGCCCTGCTTCGAGCTTCGGCGGCCGAAGGCCGGAGATCGGAGCTACGTTTCCGCTTAAAATTTTTCTTTCTTTCGTTCCTTACCGTTTTGCGATCAGGAGCTCTCATAGATACGGCCAGATAGTCGAATTGTATATCGACGAAACAATGTCACGCACGTACATCGCCAAATATAAACAAAAGGAGCGCACAGTGACGTTCAGTGACACCTGAAGATGAAGTTAGGCATTTCGGAGTCACAGGTGAGCTGTGTTGTCAAACGTATTCAACTTCAAGTAACAAAGCCTACACTCATCGGTCTGCTCCTCGTGACTGAACCTGTTGCACTTTTTATCGTTTCTCTTTCTCTTCTCAATATTCGATCATGTAATCCGTTTCGTTTCAAGTGTAAAAAGCTGCGAAGAGCAGACCTGCGATCATGAATAAGGAATAATTAAAATAAAGGAGAGTAATTTCATACAAATATTACAATATTAGAAGAATAACATATTAAAAGTTGTATTGTTGAGAATCATACAGTCCAACATCAATTTTAAATCCAAAATGAATCATTTGTGTGTGTGTGTTGTTATAAAAATATGTATATTAAATATATATTATAAAAATTATTAGAAAATTATATTTTACTACAACAGAAGTAAAGAGTATTGATAAACGCATTTTTCGAGATCTTTGAAAAATTGTCAAAATTGTTGGGATATATTTGGATAAGGGATAGCTAAAGTTGGAGCACACTTCTTTCAAAGTCTTTATAACATTGTTAAAGGTTACATTAATATATCATAAAAATATATTCTAATATACTATACAAAGATTTTTATCATAAAATATATTTAAGTTTATTCAATTGAGTATACACAGAGATACATTGATATATGTAAAAATTCTATAATCATTTGTATCTTTATAAGCTAAAATATTCTAAATGTGTATAAAAAGCAGTATTAATCTGGTTCGTTTTGGTTTACAATATTTGGTATTTATATACATATACATGCTAGCTTATAATAATAATATGTAATATATTTAATTCACTAAATCTTTTATATATACATATGTGTGTGTGTGTGTGTGTGTGTGTGTGTGTGTGTGTGTGTGATTACATATCGCTTTTACTACACAATGACAACTCAAAAAACAAAGTTTTTCAGTTTGTATGTTTTGAATTATTAAACTTTTATAACATTAACATCTCTAAATGTGATTTTTGTGTAATAATATGTCTATTGATTGTAGAGGAATAAAAGTATTAGTTCTTCACTCAATGTATTAAATTCTCATAAAAAATTCTTTTTTTTTGGCAAGCTAAAAAATGTTATGTTGTAGCAAATGAACGAAATCAATATATTTAGCCTCAAAAGATATAGAATTATGATACTTTATCATTTTGAAAAGTTCCGTTGGTACTTAAATTTAACAAATTAAATATTTTAGTACTTTAATAGTTTCTGCAAAATCTTTGAATATTACACATTATATCCTAAATATTTGTTCCTAAAAATTATTAAATTTTAATTAAAAAATATAGGAATTATTTACACAATAATAAAATTTCAGATTGATGTTACAAAAAGTTACAAAAAATGTTACTGAATATCCTAATTCGTCAAAAGCCGTTAATTCAATCAAGAGTAATAGTTCGCAAAGAATCCTCGAGAAATGTTTCTACTTCTGCGATAGTACCGAAGTTAAAAGGGACCGCTATTCCACCATCGAGAACCAAACTTGCATCAAAGCATTGCGATTTCACAGTGACCTTTCTACAGAAACCTCGAGTGTGCATATCTTTTGGAATGGGTACTGCGTTGTTCATTATCATATCTCTTATGGAATAACACAATTTGGAATCCTCTGTAAACATAATTATTCTTTTCAAGTAACATCGTATATTAATCTTCTCTTGTTACGCAACACATGTACTGACCTGCATCAAATCGTAAGCTGCTATTGAATGACGAACAGATCATATCAATTTCGTCATTGGTAAATTTCCGTTCGGTATTTATCAGACTCAATATTTCCCGCACGATTTGGTGATTCACACTGTGTATAGATTTGTACCAAGATGTTGACCCTGTCCCAGTGCTCACGCACAAACCAGAACCCTTTATTTTATGATACTTTTGCTCCTCATCGAACTTTATAAGTAAGGAACTCGTCCGTGCCGATAACGTTTCGCCCAGGAAAACCTAGGGACAAAAACCAGGCCTGAGATATGCATGAAAGAGTAAGTTGTCATCATCCGACTTCTAATACTTGTGTGTAGTCGAGGAACATTAACAAACTCACTTCATTAAGCGCCAACCAAGGCAGTTGCCTTTCGTTTGATAATTCGCTAAGCTTGTTTTTGAACTCTTCGTTTACATAAAACCTACAAGTTAAATAAATACATAGTGATTAAAGTTTGTACTGAAAAATATAAAAATGACAAATCTAAGTTCCAAAAATAAACTGTGGCTAAGTAAAATTTCTAATCTTAAAAATATGTACATGTTTAATAATTTAAATTGTAACATTATTATATAACATGCCTGTCGCCAACGACGCGTCCTTTCTCATGCATATGAAAGGGAGCTTGCCATATTTCTTCTCCCTTTAAAGTGATTCGAATTCGCCTCCGCATGAGTACATTGTAGTGTCCTGCTCTTAGCATTTCGAAAATTTCTGGTATGTTATTTGTATACTTTGCCGATAATAGAAGGTAACCTTCGGACTTCTCAGGATATGAATTAATGCCCATTATAGGTTTTTTATCGTTAAATATTAAATTTGATGCTAAAAGAAATGTTCCGTCACCACCGATCGGCAGTACTAAGTCCGCCCACGTAAAAAGCGATTGATCTAAACACGTTCTGAAAAAATATGATACATTTTTACTTAACAACATTTGACGACTAATATTTCAATTTTAAAGTAAAAAAATTGAAATAGTTTACTTAAGTTTATTGATATACAAGTTTTTTTTAAACTTTTTACAAGTTTAAGAAATTAAAGAATGGAAACTTCACTTTTTAAAAATTATATTTTGGTTTACAAAGAGATTTGAGCTTACCTATCTATTCTCCTATACTCCATATTCAACTTTCGCAATACCTGGATGACTTGATTTTCCACAGACTTGGTAGCTAAATGACTGGCGAGCATGGCATCATAATCCGAACCTCTTTCTAGTAGCTTTAATTTCAGCTCGGCCTCGTTAAGTCCAGGTTCTCGCAATCTTTCGAAATGGTACCGAGACAACTTTGCCACAACAAGTACTTTCTTAGGCACAAAACTAGATTCATTTCGAAAGAAAAAACGGAGACTTTTGTGTACATTAGCAGAAGGAGACTGTAAAAGCTGCAGTGTTTCTAAAAAGAAATCATGGATATTAGCTGGACATGCTGCAATTAACTGTTTTTTAGATGAGATAATCAAATGTCATTTATCTCTGATCTCTCTCATGTGTGTGTGTGTGTGTGTGTGTGTGTATGTGTGTGTGCATGTGTGTGTATATATAAAATGTCATGTGTGTGTGTGTGTGTGTGTGTGTGTGTATATATATATATA
>QKQZ01081459.1:0-10179 GCA_003595255.1 Solenopsis fugax | reverse complement strand
GGCGCGGTGGCCGCGTTTTCTCAAAAGCTGCATGGAAACTCGCATAATTACATCGGGAAGTTTTGACGGAGGTCGTTGATTAGTAATGTCGACGCGCGACTTGGCGTCGCTCTTCCGTCGATATAAATTAATATTTGATCAAGCCGACATGTCTCGTGCTTGATTACAGAAATGTCACGACAAGCTCTCGATTCCGTGACTACCGAATCCGAAATAGATTTAATCGATCGTCAGAATTTGAACTTTCCATTGCCAAAATTGATGAAACGTTTGTTAAATATTCTAGCGCTGTCAGGAGAGCTGAATGCATCGCTTCATCTAGTATTCTGTAGCGTAACAGTCACGGAAAGGGCGACATGACTGGGATAGAAACTTAAATTTACGAAGCTATGATATCACACAACTAGTAAAAAAAGATCAATTATACAATAGAACTGTGAATGGAATTGTGAAATAGAACTTTATAGAATTAATAATAGACCGAAATAAACGAGTGAAAGTATGTTGGAATTAATAATCAATATACTTGTGTTAATTAAAAAGTATTTGATAAGCATCAATTATAAGATCATTAGTGCCATAGTGATCATTTGTCAACTGATTTTTTTTTTAAGAATCACTTTTTAATTGGCACAAATATACAGATTATTAATTTAACAACCTTTTACTCGCTTATTTCAGTCTATTATTAACTTATACGGTTCTTTAAATAAGAGCTAAATTATGCACTTTATTTATACTATAGAATTTGAAAATTTAATGGAAGATCTGTGAATGAAAGATGTGAGAAGACACGCGTTAGCGAGCACGTTGTCTTGATGTAGAATTAACAATATTTGAAAATTGCTAGAAATATTTTAGGGCTGATCCATGTGTGAATACAATTTCGTCGAAAACAAACAGGATCGCGTTTATGATATGCCGGCCGTGTATACTTAACTCCATCGTGCAATTCGGTCCAATTAAGAACCCCAGCTGAACGTTTCGAAATTCTTTCCACGACGGTCGTTAGCGCTTTATTAACTCACCTCGTTATTATTTTGCCTCCGACATTAAGATTACGTAATGAGGGTAGGAGAGAGCTAATCACGACGGGCAAACACTATCGACGTAATACAATCTACATACATTAAGACCGATAATAATAATAATAAATGGAAATTACACATGGGAAAGATACAGCAAAGATATTCCCAAGAATAAACTCTCTCGAGACGTTTCGTAATCTCGAAGCGCGGCTTCACCAGGACTGTGAATTTTGTCGGTGAAGATCTATCCATATCATTACGCGGCAAATTCGTTTAATCAGTTCCAAGTAATTGCCGAAACACGCTAGTCTCTAAGTGTACCGTTCAAATGATATCGAGAGTACGAGATCGTTACTCCGGAACAATATCGTTAGACTTTTAATTGAATTAGAGCTTTAAAAACAATGGTATAAAACTCACCGGTGGTGTACATCGCTACTCCTTTGAGCGTGACTGGTTCGAGAACAACGGGGTCGCTCCGACCCTTTGCGTTGACGGCATAAAGATGAAGCCTGTAATTCCGTCCCGGCTCTAAGCCGGGGACTTCGAAAACTGGACCGGATGAGCCGGATCTATCCGTGTTGGTGTGGTTCAGGTAGATGGTATTGACATGATAAACGTTCTCCTCGCTGTAGACCTCTAGCTCGTAATTAGTCAAGGGCAAACCACCATCGAATCCCTCGGAGCACCTGACGATCAGCCAGTCCGCGTCCCTCGAGTCGGTGGCTTTAAAGTCTTCGTGACCTGTTTCACACGGACGCACACATATCGTGGCGGTTAAGCTCCCTCCCGGAGGAAGAAAAACACTCGGACTCGCTAGACCTAATTGCTTCCCGGGGCGAGCGTCGCGTCGCGGCAAAGCACACTCGATAGCGTCGATTAGGGGTTCAGACCGAATTAATTGGATAATAGTCTTAGCTAGACTTGCATAATAAGTATATAGCATATTTCGAGAGACCGTAATTAGCAGTGTTGATCGGGAATTGCTATTCGAAACAAGTAATAAATCCTCAATCCACGATCATAAATCCGAACGAATGTGAAAGGCGACTTTTAAAATGAGTTATGTTCGAGTGTCGCATTGTTTGTTAAAAACTGCATCGTAATTTAGTTAAAATCGAAACGAATAAAATATATTTTTTGCTTTCCATTCGTTTTACCCGCAAAAACTGGAGAAAATACTAAACATATATATTGTGTAAAAATATAAATAATGATTTTGCCTCGCGTGAGTTATCTAATTCAATTATGAGAAAGAAGACGATCCTGCTCGATAGTATTGATGATCGATAAAAACTAATTTTACGGGCGTTTTCACGGTTATCGCATCTTTCGAGGGGAAAACAAGGAAACAAGCTGTTGAACGCATCGACCATAAGGCGTCAGCGTGACGATGATGGCCGGGTATAATGGCGCAGTTAGCAGGTCGTTGTGAGGGTTCCCGGGACCCTCCCGTCTCTCTTACCCATTCGGTACGCGTAGGGTCCGGTCGACTGGAGGGCCGTGCAGTTCTGCAAGGGGTAGGGCTTCCCGGCGACGATGATCTGAAAGAGACAGGGTGTCCTCTGCACCCCTATCCGATTTCTCGCCCAGCAGGCGACAGTGCCGTAGTCCATGTCGTTCTCCGGTGTATAATTCAGTCTGGAGCCATGCCAGTGAGTCGTGATTAGGCTGAGCGGTTTGACCTGCGCGTACCTCGTAGACGGCATGCTCATCAACTCCCCGGAGTTGTTGAACGTCCAGTGGAAGGTCGTGGGCGGCGGTTTCGACTGTACGCCGCAGACCAGCGAGATCGTTTCGTGCTTCAAGGCGCCGACCACTTGGGTGGAAGAGCCGTCCTTGCAGATCGGTGCGTCTGAAAATACGAGGGCGCCGGCTGGTAGATTCAATTTACCGCAGCGCACGCTCTCGCGCTCTCGTGGACGTCACGGTGGGAAAAATAAGGGCCCGGCGGTTTTCAATTTCCATTCCTTACAGCGGGCATCGATAATTGACGCTTTTATGTAAACGCGATTTACCAGTGCCCGCCCTCAATATCGACAGTGTTGCGATAGGAAAGTGAATGTATTAATAAAATTAGAATAACGATGTCGTCATACCAGGAGGGTTCGAGAGATGATGAATTAAAAACACTCCTGAACTCGGGTATCAGTCGCGCGAATCGATTCGGATATATAAAAAGGGATATACTCACACATCACTTCGAGGGTTACCGAAGGACTCTTGGATTTCCCTTCGACGTTGACTGCCATGCAGGAATATTCCCCGGCGGAGCTTTTCGTCACGCTCTGCAATACTAGGGATTGCCCACCGGGAAGAATAATCCCTGCGGTGGCGTTCTGATGCAATTCCTTGCCGTCTTTGAACCAAAGTAGCTTGTAAGACTTTGGATTGGCTCGTACATCGCACTCAAAGTAGACGTCGTCGCCCTCGTTTATATCGTTCGCCTTCAAACTGGAACCCAACTTAATGCTCACCACCGGTGTGTCTGAAAGCATCGGTAGCGAGAAGTATCTCTCTCATTCATTTCTTATAATTTCGTGCGCAATCGCAATCAAAGAATTGTAATTGAAAGGAAAAAGAGATATTATGAAGAAAAAGAAACGTAACAAAATTTAAAATATTGATTCGATTAAAAAAAATTTTTTTTTAACTTTGGACAAAAGCTTTATGAGTTATGATTTTAAATAACAGGATAGATCGCGAGAGGGGAATAACGACTTACAATACACCAATAAATGCCATCTATCCTCCAAGGCACTGTTAGGCACCACGGGATTTTCCGCCCTGCACGTCAGAAATTTCCCATCGTCCTCAATAGTCGGCACGTAGCTCAGCACACTTCTCGTAACGTTCGGACTGTCTGCGAACTACGAAGAACTCAGAATGCCATCGCGGAATGCCATGACGGAGAAGTCCCGTACGTCGAAAATGACAATCATCCGTTTGCGGATGATATACTCACATTTCTAGCCATGTGCTTGACTTGATGGGTCCCTTTCCACCAAGTGATCACCGCCTCCGGTCTAGAACCCGAACTGACACACTCGATCTCGTAAGTTCTTAATGCCGACAAATGAGATCTCTTATTCGTAATGTTGACCACGAGCGGCTTCACTGCGATGAAGAATTATGCGGTAATGAGTTTTGTATAATATATCCATCACGATATTTTAATTTTCCACTACGTTATACATCATCTCTCTCAATTTATTAATTTTAATAATAAATCTCAGGTAAAATTAGTGCAACGGGAAATGATTTAATTAAAAGTGTAAACGCAAAATTATATAAATTTTTTTCAAGATTCTTTTTTTAGCCGAATTCAATATATTAAAAAGACAATGGGAAAAAGACGAAGCGGGAAATTGTTATAAAAATTACTGCAATTCGTAATTTAGTTCTAAAGATTTCGTTCAAACAAAATGAATCGAATATCTCGATTACACTCACGGTTCACATCCAGAATGACCTCAGAGGTCAGCGGCGTCATAAGCTGAGTGTTGCTAGCCTTGCAAATTAGCCTCGTTCTCAGGAAGTCCCTGGTGACCCTCGGAATATCCAGACGATTTATCGTTATATCATCGTGCTCCTGCGTATACGTATCGTCCAGGACTTTGTCGTTGAAATACCACGTGACCCTTGGCGGAGGTGAACCACCGATCACCTCGCACAACAGGGACATCTCGCTTCCCTCGTTAAACGGTTGCAGTATTTTAGCCAGGCTCCTTCTAGCGCCGGTATAAATCACCGGCTTTTTCGGCGGCACTGTCAGCAAATTGAATTCCGATTCATAGAAATTTATTTCCGTGACTTCGGCACACGCCACGTTGTATCGAATTATATTTCCTTTATTATCATTTCCTCTATTAAGATCGATTTCATTCGTCATAGATCTATACTGATACGCGATCTCCACCCCGCGATATAACAGTAACAGTTTAAACTGTTTTAATGGCTCTCGGAAAAAAAATCAAATGTTTTAAAATATCTGAATCTGCGTAGTCAGGTACAATGTTATCAAATTTCCGTATCGCAAAAGAGTGCCTGCGGCGGACAGTGACCGCGGAATGAGAATTAAGATATAACGGCCGGGTCTTTGAATCTTTTTTTTTTCTGCAAGAGCACGCCAGTGACCTCAGATTAGCACCTGTTGAGCCAGTATTATGACGTTGAATTAATTGATTCAAAATCGTATTGCTGAAACTGCATCGGCTTTATACCTTATCGCATCAAATCACAATGATCCGGCTGTTTGTTCCTATTGGAACTGGTCCAATCGCATCTCCCGGCTTCGTAAACTTCATTTCGTCTCATGGCTTTATTTCCACATGACTATCCAATACTCGCTGCGCGCGCGGAAGGTTGAGGCCGAGCGAATCAAACTATCTCTTCGATTTACTACTGTTTTCCGCGGTTACGCACCGCCCGCGTAAATCTCACCAACAGATATAATACAAAACGAATAAATCACGAATGAATGGAGAGATAGCTGCCCATATGCGTCGCCTGATTAAAATCCCATAAAGCACAATCTGTCCACCAACGTCGCTCGATAAGCCACAGTTTTGCATAATAAAATGCCATATTCTGTCGTAATAACAGATAATTGGAATAATAATGAAAAATTAATCCTAAGAGACCAGTCGAGATAGTTTTTAAATTACTTGTAATTTATTTTTCTGCATTTTAAATTATTAATTGTACCCTGTCAGTTTGTATAAATTGTTTCACATTGAAATTTTTTTTAAAACGATAGCTTAATAAATATCGTACTACATTCGTGTACAGAATTAGCAACATTCAGTTAACTATAATTATTAGTTTCAATTTTTTTTACATTTCTCTATATTTTAATTTTTTAAGAAATTACTTTTATATAATTTCGATGATATCTAATATAATCAATATACTTATGACCGCGAAATGTACCAACATATTTAAATAAAAAAATATCGGTTGAAGTGAATCTTAGTGCTCAAATAATAATTTCATAGATGAAATATACATATACATTTATAAGTTTTCTCAAACTGCACGTCGCATGTTTGTTGGACTTAAAATTCAAATGATATATATTTAAAGAATTTTCTATTTGTATAAAACCATCACTGTGGGCTTAATAAATTTTTAGTCTTCAATCTTGATAAATTTCTATCACTGGAAAATTCTAATTTTCATAAATAGCGTTTCCTCTCAATCGCTTCATAAATATCCTATTATGAATCCATTTTAATTTAGATTTAATAAAATCAAAAATTTGTTTGATAAATTTTGATTGAAATATCAAATTTTCATAATAATTAAATATGGCAGATGTGCTTTTAAAGTATAATAACAGTAATTTATGACACTTATATAAAGGTATATGTGTAAAAATAGATATTTTCAGTTTTACGTTAGAACTCACCTACGACCGTAAGATTAATCTTCTGATTCTTCGTGGGACTATTCTTAAAATCCACTCTGCATCTATATACACCACCATCCGTAGACTCCAAAGGATCTATCTCTAGCTCGGCGGGCTTTACGTCCGTCTTCATAACCGCCCTTTCAGCGAACACGTACGGATCCGACCAAAGCCTCGCCTGTGCTATCTGCCTCCCCCGAGCATCCATGCTGTATATCGGTTCGCCGTCCTTTTCATCTTTGTACCAAAATACCATGATGACCGTCTCGTCTTTAATCGGCGGATCGATGTCGCAAGGTATCTGAGCTTTGAAACCGGCCACCGCGCTAACGTCTGATATAGGCACTGAAAAGTACGGAAAAGCGACAGAGTTAGCCTTACGGAAAGGATACACTTCTTCATATATATCTTCGATACATATATACATATATATATAATTTTTTAAAGATATTAAAGGTGTGCGAATCAAACATATGTGAGAGCGAATCAAATCCTTCTAATTCGAATATAAATCGAATTTGAATCAAATGTTTGGATTTATTTTCGGATTTACATTACATGATAATTTAAACGTAATAAAGTATTTTTAATAACGTTGCAAGTCCCTTTTAATAGACGAAAAAAATAATCGCAGGAATTTTAGAAAATAATTTTAAAAAATGTAATAAACATTTATAACAGATACTGTATAGACAATGAGTGTGAATTATATTGATAAATGAATATCGGAGTTCGTATCGTACAAATTATAATGTTACTATCGAAGTCATAGTGCATTTCATTAGGAAAATATGATGAAAAAATTTTTCATATTTTTTTCTAAATTCTATAAAATCATGATACAACCTATAAAATATTGAAACAAATTTACGGAGACGATTGTCCATCGTGTATAGAAATTTTTGAATAATTTATAAGAGAAACAGTACAAAAGTTTCGGCAAACAATCAGGCACGAGAATTGGAACACATTGATATAATATAAATGAAATAATCAAATAAGCAATTGATTCGAAATTCTCAAACTATTTGAATCAAACCTTTTAGATTTGAAAATAAATCGAATTTACTGTAATTCAATTTGATTCGAATTTAATTACTATTCGCACATCTCTAAAAGATATATAGGGGTTGGACAAAATATTGCAAACGCCTAGAAAACACACTACCTTTTTGTTAGTATGAGATTAATCTACTAATTGTTTCGAATACGGATTTTATCTTTATTTGGAATAAGGTCATGCTTGAATAATTACCAATGGAATGTTGTACCACTTTTTTAGCAGATTATCTTTTAATTGATTATTCAAGTGATATTGGAGAAAGAAATGTTTTCAAAATTGCTGTCTGTTCTTTAAAACTTCAATCAATGTTTTTCCCGACCAATGTAATAACTGCTTGACTTAAATGCCATCGAGTCATTGTGGATAGTAATTTTCTTCTTTAATAATCTTCAACATCCTCAATATCGCTTAAAAGGTATTCTGCTAGAAGAATAATATATACCATTGCACTGGTAACTGTTTAAGTATTGTATCATTTTATTCCAAACAAGAATAAAATGTATTAAAGGCAAATGATGAGCCAACCTCTTATTAACGAAATAAGTATTCTCTATTTTCCAGAGGTGTTATTTTTGTCTATCTTCTGTATATATTTATCATTTGAAATATTATAATATATATGTATATATATCTTCGTATTATTCCTCTTATATCTTAAAATCTATCCTCATATATTTTAACGCTAAATTTTTCACAAATCTTTCCCAACTTTGTATAATAACTTGATTAATTAATATTCTTTAAGCATGAAACTAATCTTATTACGTTAACTTTGCAAACTACTCTTTTCGATCTCGCATTCATCGAACGAGTATTATCTCTAACGAGTTTGGACGCGTTATTACGGACATTCTCACCATAGTTACGCGATTGCAATGCATTGTAGACACTGCACGCGTACGACATGACAATTCTCCAGCGAGAAATACGCGCATACTCGGGCAATCGCCTCGTTGCGTTTCTGTGGGTACGCTAACGGGTCCCGTATCCGGTAACAACGCGGACTGCCACCGTACGTTTTCTCACTGAGACCGCAAATTTGGAGTTTCAGTCAGTCACCGTCGGCGCCGATCGAATTACTGCAAATTGGTCGAACGTCCCCGGGACGCGAGCGAACTCGGGGCGAACCGGGGAGTATCAGAGACAGAGAAAGCGTGCACGCGCGCGTGCGGTCGTGCATAGAAACGAAACGCGGGGCGCGCGTTCGCCGAACGGGGCTGCACGTTCGGGTGAACCCAATTAATCGGTCTACTTGCCGATTTATAACGGCGCGGCTGGCGCGCCGACCGTCGGGCGCGATTTTATTGGCTTTCATAGCCGTCTCATCTATCGTCCTGGCCTTGGTCTAACGCCCAACCAGCCGACCACGGCGGTCTCATTATCTTTTCCCTCGTTGACGTTAGACGTAACAGCTATACCGAGAGAGAAAGAGAGAGTTATCTTCGAAACGAGCGCCTTCGCCACCGCCTTCGCCACCGCCGGAGATTAATTGAGCGCGAACGCGGCTGACGTGTATCGACTTTTTCCACTGCGAGACTCGGTGTGCCGGGCGCGAGAAGAAAAACGCAGCTTGGGTTAGCCGGCGCATAATCTATAGTTTTTTTTTCTTTTTTGAGGATGTTAAATCTGATTTGATGACTTCAGAAAAGAATCCCGTTACGCGATTATTCGATCCGATAATTATTTAACTCGATTATACATTGAACGCACCTGATAATCGTTAGAGGGATTACTTTTCCGATGATACACGGTTTCCCGTTGAGTGCAGATATTTGAAGTTGTTTCTTAATGAAATCCATAAATTTACTTCTTAGCAAGATCCCTATTTTAATATCAATAGAGAGCGCATCCGATGACTCTCTCTCTCTCTCTCTCTCTCTCTCTCTCGCGTAATGACGACCTGGATTTTGTTCCCATCCAAATTCGGCGTTGACGTGAGCTCTGAGGATTCATCACGGACGATGGCGGTGTTAATGATACGATGTAATTAATGCCAGGTGATGAATGGCCGTACGCACGAAGTAACTCGTTAACAAACGGCAACGAGCACGTGGCTCCGCTTTCGCACCTTTGCGCTCCGCTGATACGTGCCTCTGAATATTCACACGTTGACGCGTTTGCATATCCCTGCATCACTGAAGTTATGCCCGGGCGAAAATTGCGCGAGATAGCGCGATTGCGTTATGGGGAATAGAATGCGTCGCGTAAACATTTACGAAGAGCAAACCAAGATACGTACAATTATAACATCGCGCGAAACGTTGTAATACTCTTGCAGACACGAGATGCAATTACGCTGAGCGGATTTCGTGAAAAATTATTAAAAGCTGCGGGATCAATATTTAGAAAGCGCGTCGGATCCGCGACCGTTAACGACCAGACGTTACGAGCATAATCGGTCGCGAAACGTGCCGATTAAATGTTGCGAAAGGCGAAAGGGGAGGGGGATCGTTAATGCCGCAATTAAAATGTTAATAGCGCCGGCGAGTCCTATTACCTCGTTAAATCCTCTCCATGAACCTTGCAAATTGATGACTTAGACAATGAGCCATCGATAGACTCGGCGCACGCAGACGCTTACGTATTCCGTGTGCGTGCACGTTACGCGTGCACGTATACGCGCGTTCGTCCGCCGCGGTATGCGTGCACGCGCGTGTGGTCGTGCTCCCGCACGCGCC
>QKQZ01081458.1:0-10620 GCA_003595255.1 Solenopsis fugax | reverse complement strand
TTTGATACTGTACAAAATTTTATTATATTTAAGAGTTAATACAGTTTTAATCTACAATATAATATCCACCGTTATTAACAATCTTTGCCCATCTTTCTGACAAACTTTCTATTCCCTTTTTGTAAAATGATTAAATTATTGTCAGTAGATGGCAATGTTTTTAAAATTTGAAAAAACCGACACTACTTATGGGTACCTTTAATATTTAATACCTATTTTTTTCTATCTACATGCCAGCACTAAACATTGTGTAAAAGAGTAAATCTGGGTGTGCTTCCATTTCTTTGCAATTGACTCGTAAAGAGCTTTATTTTTGACTGCTTAATTCCCTTAAAATATGTAAAAATTATTTTAAATTAAAATAATAATAAATTGAAACTTTACTACATATTTTTCCAAATTTTATATTCTATAGAATTTTTTTGCACAAAAATAAAATAAATTATGTAAATTATGTTTAAGTTATAAAATATTTTTATGTGTATTTATATTGAAAAACAATGTATATATAAAGATTGTGTTAGAAAAATATTAAGTTATATATACATATATTATGTATAATTCAATACATTTATCATATGTTTTAAATGTTTTATAAAAATTATATCTTATATATTATATATTATATATTTTTTTAGATATAGATGAGACAATTCAACATCCAGATACAGGTAAGAATGTTCAATAAAAGTTTTTGTATTAATTATTTCATACAATTATCTATTTACGCGTATTTTTTCTAAAAGGAAATCAAAATGAAAATATGCAAGACGTCTCTGAACGGAAGAATAATAATGTTAGAATAACAGATTATTCCAATATGAGAACGGAAGATGATTCCCATTTCTTTACTTATTTTACTGTGATCACCTTGGCGTGTCTTGCTGGATACATAGGTTATCATAATAAACAGAAGGTTAATAAAATTTGTGTATTGTTATTCACATTTGTGATTGTTTTCATATACATAAAATAATTTTTTTATGTTTCAGATATTTGCTATTGTATTAGAGGGTCGAAGATCAAGAAACAATCGTGGTAGACGGCGACCGAGTACAGCCAGCTACCGAAAACTGGATTGTACACTTGAAGAAGCCGTTACGTCGCAATGTAATGCTAATGTTACTCATGTCATATATTAATGCGAGTAGAATATTACAAATTTTATAATGTCTGTATTATAGTATAACAAGTATAATATATTTTGTATTTAAGCACACGTACTTTCAGTATAATATTATTTAATTTTCTAAAAATTTTATATTTTGGCATTGAAGTGATCCGCAATAATAATGAAACTTATGAATAATATATGATATAATGATGAATTGATATCGGAGAATCTAATTAAGTAAATATTTTTTATTTACATTATATTGAGAGTTAAACGTTTGATTTATTTATAAAACTTAATGATGTGATATCGGAGAATGTAATTAAGTAAATATTTTATATTTACATTATATCGCGAGTTAAACATTTGATTTATACAACTTTCATTATGATTAATTTCCAGCAAACAAATTGTAGTATGTTGACAAATTGACATCGATTGTGTCATTAAAACTACATTACTTTGCTACATTTCTGTTAGTATTCTATCAATATCACAAATGTCAGATTCTATATCAGACTTTGCTTTATTAACCTATTGTTGAAGTATTCGCAAAAGTTTTTAATTTTTATTAAAAAAAATATAATCAAGTAAAATATGGAAGGTTATTATTTTTTTGATTAAAATATTATTTTTCTAGCTTTTAATGGCGTGTTATTCATGGATAATTAAAGTACACTATATAATATTAAGAGAACATGTATATTATACGTATTTCAAATTTAACAATTTACGAAGAAACATAATACGATATAATTATGACTAAATATGACATCTAATAGTGAGTTTTATCAATGATTAGCTATGAAATATAGCTAATCATTTATAAAACTCACTATTAGACAATCTGTCGATTATAAATAGTTGTTAATTAATTTAATGATATAATAGTTGACGTAGTACACGCAATTTCTAATCGATATATTCATATTTTATTTTTAATCAATACTTTAATATTTTATGACACGTTATCCTGTCATTATTTATAAATTACAAATTAATCTATTCATTTTATGTTACTTATTTTATCATTAATGTTTCTCCGTTTGATAAATGAAATTTCGTGAAGTTTTACGATGAATCTTTTTAATTCGTCAATTTGAAGTGCTTGAAAGCGGATCTAGCTATCTTGGCGAAAAATGAAAAGAAATGTGAAATGTGATTACGTGTGAAAACAATTGCATGCGTATTGCTGAACAACTTGTTGGCATGTTATTTCGTTTTCTACGAAATTTGAATATAACGTAATATGTAAGTTTTTTTCCTCTTCTTTCTGACGTTCTGAATTACAGTTAGAATTATTATATGTATATTCTTATACTATTCTTATAACACATACATATTGTGTTTCGCAAATGCATTTTTATGAATTCTTATATTAGCTCTCTATTTTAGAAGTTAATCTGAGACAATGATCGGTTGAACTGAGATATTTGATCGATTTTGTAACTTTTGTATGCAGGTGTAATGTGATGTACTTCCAATCAATCTTTTTCAACATCGTTTAATGTCATCGAACTATTATCTATCATGTATTTATAAGTGCTCCCCTTATTTCATATAAGCTACTTGATTTCTTCTTTTATTTCTACTCATTTTTATAATTTGTTTAAATTCATCCAGCAATAATATCATTTAATTTTTTCTCAAGTTTATTCGACTATGAAAATGATTTCTTTTAAACCTAAACTTAACTTTTCTGTCATGTTTTTGAATTTCTACCGCAGTAAGCGGTGACAGTTTTTCAAACAATTTAATTGATTGATCTCTGATACTTCTTAATTTTGATTTACAAATAGTATATGTACATTATCTTATGTACGCGAACTGCGATACTAATGATTTCATCCAATTTATAACTAGCAGAATACAGAAAATTATAAGATAAATTTATTATCTAAGAAATTTTTTATTATATTTTAACTTTTCTGTTTCCATATATTCTCTGTATAAATGTCAGAGGTACTATTACCTAAGTTATGAAATTTTGTTGTTGAAAATTAGTATCTTTATATCTTTTTCGCTCTTTACAGATGTTTAAATTTTTTTACGTTTATTAGATATAATAATTTGTTTGTGATAACACTTAATACTTTCTTGATAAATGAATGTATTTCCTTTCTCACTTTATTATCTAAGAGTTATATTATTACATATTTTTGTCCTTGTTCCTCTATATTCTATAAAAATAAAATTTGTTATGCGATTTTAAACACGCACTATAATTTTCTGTATTATTAAACAATCTTAAATCTCAGATTTTTTGCTAGAAGAATTACTTAATTATGAAGGTAATATTAGTATGTGGTAATTAACTATATTTTCTAGCAAAAAAACCGTCCAATTATATTTAATTAAAATTCGCTACTCTTGTAAATCTTTACATGCAATTTGTATAATAGATTTAATATATATAGTAGTATATGAAATAAACAGTACCATGAGAGATATGTATGCGTGTGTGCTTATGTGTGTGAGAATTATATTTTTAATTAAAAAAAGCATTTATTCTTTAATACCTAGTTAATATATTTTTCCAGAAGTTTATAATGTTAACTTTAATATGCTTCATTATTACCACAGCAAAAAAATATACATATGTTTGTATACATATATGATTCTTTTTTTATAGCATGCAAGAGAGAATACTTAAAGCGTTATAAACTGTTATTCCTAAAATTACGTATTATAGTAAAAAATGTTCTTGACGAAAGTTGTGTTAAAGTGTAAAAGTAAGATACGATTATCAAAAAATTAATAGTTTGCGAGATATTTTATACTCTTTTATATCGAAATATGCCAGAATAAAGTATAAAATATCTCGTATTGTCTTTTTGATAATTCTATCTTAATACTTTTATATGCAGAAAAATTAAAAGCATTATATTATGTAAAAAAATTATATGATTGTTTTAAATGGATTTTTATATGATTTTATTATAGAAAACTAATTTTTTCAAAAATTAATTTTACTACAATACTTTTTATTTATTTTCCTTCAAACAATACATAATTTTTATCTAACTTAAACATTCTTTGTTATGATACGTACTTTTAGATATAACAGCTTTTAACTCCTTATACGCCCCATACTGTATAATATAATAATATAGAATACAGAAACTTGGTTGACAGAAAAAAAGATAAATTATCGCTAAAAGTATTATTTATTAATTTGTATATATAAATATCAATAGTTCTTATACATTTTTTAATATTTTTATTAATGGTGATAACTAAAAGGGATTGGTTTTTTATATAAATAAAATTTTTATATAAATAAAATTAGTAAAACATTTAATTTGAGAATATTTTCAGAAGTAATATGGAATATATTTGAGCTAAAATATATAAAAATACGAAAAGTGAGATTATTTTTAATATTTCAACGACAGAATTTAATTTTCAGTACTTAAACAGTATTAAACATCTTCTGTATCTTATAATATACATGTTAATAATAACATTTAAATATAAACTATTTGATTAGAGTATCTTAAACTTAAATATACATTTATATTGAGCAAAATCTACATTTGCAATAAAATGTAACATTATTAGTATTATTCAATATCAGTTTAAAATTTTATTTATAAAAAGCATTAGATAGATTTTAAAATTAAGTCGCGCGCGCGCGAGTGTATCATTAAAACTGCTATTAGATGAATTTTTATTTTTTTTTTAATAGCATTACAGATATATTTTTATAATAATGACATGCATTTAAATCAGTTCTGATTGTTTCATTAAACATTTGAAGCGTTATCGCTAATACGGTAAAAGTAATGGATAATAAAAAAAAATTGAAAACACTCATTGATTCGTTAACGATGTAGACGTAGAATTATGATTATTGCAGATTGTATTCATATCCATAGTGAAATACTCATGCTGTGATATTACTTATGTGACCTGATAATATTCGAGCTTATCGTGTTTTAAGGAACTGCTGTGTTATGCATTGGTTATACGTTGGTAAGATATTGTATTTATGAGTGTGAATAAGTAATAATATATCTACTATAAAACAATCATTTTAATGACATAAATAGCACAATTTTTCGTTAGATTTGTAATCCAAGAATATATTAATAAAATATTTATGTATTCGAGAAATCTATGTCCAATTAATGCTTATATTAAAACGAAATATTCAGTGTTAAACATTTATATTTATTTCTTAGTATCCATTACACACGAACCTTGTTATCTACGCAATAAGAACCATCTCTACTGTGATATTTTATCCAGTTTAGGTAATCCGTGTTCTTCACGTATACACCTGGCATCCCAGGTTCAGCGCATCCAACACCCCAGGAAACTATTCCTGTTAAAATAATAGCGGAGATTATCCTATTTGAAAACAGAACTATACAATCTATAGCACATATATAAGATAACTGTATTCAATGGCCTATTGCTGTTTCTAAGTAGTTACATGGTAAATTGAACAAATAACCTAATGTGTCGTACAAGCTGTCAATATGACTTGTTTGCAACAGCTGACTGCTCATTTTGTGTATTCTGTTGTAATAATGAAGTAGAATGTTCGTGATTGTGTTTCTCATGATTTAATATCTAGATAGCCAAATGAGAACAACATGTCATTTTGCTGTCACGCATGTCGCATTCAACTTTGGACCTCTAAGGACAAGTGACAAACTCTCTGTTGTTTTGCAGTCACGTTAGATTCCGATGTCAAAAAATTGATGACAAGTTCACAATACACATGTAGTGCATTAATTTGTCCGATGTGCTAAAGCTCGTTTGGTTATCTAAGTATTTCGTGAACAAGTTACTACTTTCTATAATTATCAAATGATGATTATTAATCTTTACAGTTTATATTATTGTAGATTTGCATTTATACTTTACAACGTTACAATTAATTTATATTTTTGTCATTACGTCCTGCCATAGAAAGGAAATTTTTTGTAAGATAGAAGTAATATGGCCTAGATCAATAATGAGTATACATACATTGATTGTAATGATTTTTCGGTAGTTTTATTACTTCAGATTATAAATTTTAATCCATCTACTGCGATTCATTAGTCATGGTTTTAAGAAGAAAAAGTTAAGATAAGTCAATTGTTTATTTATAATAGATTGTTGATCATATAATTTTGTAATACTGTGTGTTTTTTTAAAAAACTGAACCAATTTTAAGAATTGTTTTTGGTCGAGTCATATTACCATTACTTTTTTCTTCCACCAATTATGCAGTGCTTTACATTTTTGTAAATCACGTTCTAAGTAATAAGTATTTCATTACTTTGAGTCTAAAATTTGTTAAACAACACTTTGACGAATATAATCGTTCAAGTTTCAATATAAAGAAATATTGATTATAAACAAAATTATTCAATAAAATGAAAATGAGTGTCATACTACCCTCTTCTCTTCTACATATATATTAATATGATCTACATGTTATTTTTTCTAAAAGTCTTCACTGTATCTTTGAAATTGTCTAATATTTTAAATTAATGTTTAGAAATGTTTCGTAACATAAATTAGTTGTTAATTTATAAAAACTAATTTAAACTAATTCGTAACATAAATTAGTTTTTAATTTATAACTTTATATAATTTAATTTTAAACTCAGCAAAAAATTAGAAAAAAATCTCAAAGCTTAGGTAAGCCATATAGGGTACAGTTACCTTGTAATTTATAGACGTATATGTATCTGTGATAATTTTAAAAACACGATTAAAATGCGTTTGCGCATGTGTATACACACACATGCATCGATAATGTTCTTACCAGGTATTTCATATTTTCCATCCATTCTTTGGTATAAAAGAGGCCCGCCACTATCACCCTGAAAATTTAATATTATTAATATCTTTCAAACGCGATATACATAATATGTATGTATTTGCTGACAAGGCGTATTTAAATAATCTCTATTTTATATTTATGGATTTATAGATTGTTCACAAACAAGTATTGAACACATAATAAAAGAAAATTTAGGAAAAGTTATCTCTAATATACACAATAAAAAAGACCTTTAATATTAATTTGATCAAAATATATTAAAAGATTAAACTTGATCATGACATAATACCTGGCATGAATCAGTATTATCATTGTAAGCACATATCATCGACTCTGTGACATGCTGTCCAAGTGAAGTATTCTTACAGTCTGCATGTGACATTACTTTCAGGTAGGCTTGAAGCAGAAATCGGGAAGGTTCTGCTTCTATTTGGACACGTCCCCATCCGGTAACTTCGACGTTCTTTCCCGTATAATCAGAACCTATCATTAAAGATTTATTTCTATTGATCTTTTTTTATATTAAAAAAATGCTATTATGTGTGTTAAAATATAAAACAAATATAAATACTTTATTTAATTTTAAATGTCTTTAAATTTAATATTTAATTTACGTTTAATTAAACATCTTAAATGTTACGAAAAAGCTATACAGAAATCTGACCTTTATGTGGGAGGCACACAGGTCTCACATTTTCATCGATTTCAACTGGATCTTGTAGTCGAATCAAGGCAATGTCATTTGTATCGTGGAGAAAATCACTCTTAAAATCTTCGTGTAAAATTATATTATCAATTGTAGCTATAAATCCCTCGTTTTCGTTTTCAATATCGTGCATACCTACGCCGATTGAGAGATCACGATGATTTGTCCTATGCAAATCACAAAAAAATATGAAAATTAGAATATTTTACATTTATAATGTAATACACTGGTGTATATTTGTTCTCACCGCAAAAAATTTATAATTATAATAATAAATTATAATAACATAACATAATGTATGATTAATAAAATTTATTACTCTTTTTGTCGATAATATTATTATAAATATTTATATGTAGAGTTCAATATTTTTGAAATGTACATGTTACAAATTAAAATTAAGATTTAAATTTTATTTATCTACGTTCTTTGAACGCACTTTAGTGTTTTAATGATTGGTAAAATAAATAACTTTTATATATTATAACCGCGCATTGACTTTGGTAGCGCATATAAATTTTCTAAGTACACTAAGCGAAATTGATATTAGATAAAACACACGAAATGATAAGTACATTTTTAATCTTTCGAAGAAGAAATTGATAAGATACCATTTAACACAATGTCCTGCTGTTAACACATATCGATTATTAATTAATGTGCCTCCGCAGTGAAGTTTTCTCTTGTTAAGTATTGCCACGACCCAAGGAAATATATGGGGAATCGTTATTTCTCCGCCGACAATACGGTTTGATATTCCTCCTGTTACTCCACATTCTGTTATAAGAAGATTTATTAAATTAATTAACATTTTTTATATGTATATATATATATATATATGCAATGATTATGTGATACAATGTCATTACTGTATTGTACTAGAGTTTTTTTAATAAGAGTTGTATAAGACCGTCGTCATATAGGTACAGCTACGTTAAAAATTAATTTTATAACACTGATTTTATCATATTTAGGTTGCTACCACTGTAGATGATGTGGAAAATAAAATGTATATCAATATGTATAACAATTAATATATATAATTTAACAATATGCTGCATTAATTTAAATATATAATTTCTCTAAATTGAAATTGGTGCATTATTCACTAAAAATCAGTGGATAATTTGATTTTAGTGCTATATTTATAACAATATTAATCAGTGATATATGCATCATCTTTCAGTGATAATACACTGATTCTGGTTAGTGAGAATACTTTCTTCTTAATCAGAATCGTTGAAAGGCAGTGAATAGTCACTGGTGATCATAATTATCAAACTAAGTATAGCATTGTTGTATTAACTATTGTTTTGTTTATTAAATGTTATATTTAAAATTCGCGGTTTAGCTGTTAAATATGGCTAATTTTAGGCAACCAATAAAAAAATCTCATTGGCTTTGTTTTTATTACAACTCTGTATTGAATGTGTCATATGATACTTTTTCGTAAAATTGTTAAAAAATTTTGTTTTGAAATTTTTCTAGCAATATTGGTTAAAATATTTTTTTTTTGGCAACTTTTATTTATTATATTTATGTAACATATATATAATCTTATGCATATATATAAACGACTTCGTATATTTCGTATTATTACCTTTACAAAGTGTAGCTAATGTGAAATTAATTAAATATAAATACTCATTAAATTTAATTCCAGAAGTAAAAGCCATTTATTATTGATGCCTATACTTTTTTTCATGCGAATCACACGCGCGTATATTTACATAATTTTAATACGATCTTTACCGCAATCTGGATTTACTTTTAGATGTATCTTGTGACGTTTTATATGTTGATGTTTTAGCGCACGTGCCGCCTGAAAAAAAGCACAATGCAATTATTCGATAAGCAGTGGATTATTAGTCGCGCTTCACATCGACTTGTCCTTGTGATAATTTCATTGAATTAAAAACGAACTCTCTCAACGAACATCTAGGATTAGAAGAATGTTAATTGCAGTCGTTAGAGTCTTCAAGTGAGGTTTCATGATGCGCGACTTCCGTTGAGATTTACCCACGTTCTGAAAACAGCACGAGGCGATTACTGAGCGCAACACTAGGAACACTCTGTTCTATATCAAGTCGCGAATAACAGCAGTAACCAATTTTGATGCTGCATCATTGCTGAGTGGCACCTCAGCGTTCATATCACCTCCGCGTTTTATATCTCGACAAGCATGTACGAATAAATCGCTATTCTCATTAATATTGGAACGGTAGATTGACAAACAGTAGATTTAACGAATGATCGCACAGCACAAAATACGTTACAATCTCCATTAACAACTCGAATTAATTGTAAAATCGAAATATAGATTTCTGAATATACAATCTTTATAAAATAAATAAGATATTTGTACAAAAAGTTATAGCTTTTTACCTAGATGGATCGGCAGGTTTTACAGGTCGCTGCTCTATCTCACCTCGAAAGTGTTATAAATTACTGTCGGAAAGACGGGAAAGGTATTAGGATAGTATATGGGCGATAAATTCTTATAAGGATTTCCTCTATAGTAATTGTGTCTGTGACTAAAGTCAGTGCATGAAGAAGAAAAAAGACGATTTGAGAATTTGCGTTCATAAAAAATGGATCCAAGAATAACTGTCCTCTTTGTAACATTTAAACTAAAATGAGTGTATAGAGCAATAAGGTTAGTTTTATAAATAATCGCAAATTACAGCATAAATCAGGACAAATAAAATTACAAGTTTAACGGTATTTTTAACACGATTGCCTTATTTTAATATAAATGTCATAACATATTATTTAAAATGATTGAATATTTATTGAGTCTATTCTTTTGTTTCGATACAGATATTGGACGGTCCTGCGGATATCGTATTGTGAACCACTACGAGCAAGTGTACAGACGAGCATTTTATAGATTACGAGTTATGGACAATGCGATTAACAAGGTTTATGTGGCGCAACTCATAAACGTTCAAGGTATTATATACGTGGGTCATTTGAAAAGTTTCCGGCCTCATCGACATAAAGTAACTGTAGAAA
>QKQZ01081457.1:0-10601 GCA_003595255.1 Solenopsis fugax | reverse complement strand
TATATATATATATAAAATATAGATTATATATATATATAATCTATTACATACAAATAGCTCAATAAATAAATAAATAATAAATGTATTAGCATCATAATATAAAAGTATCATAATGAATGATATGAAAATCAAAGAATAATTAAATTTTGTTGTTCTTTTCAAATTACTATATTATACGTTTTCTAATTATTATTAAATCATTTCACGTTATTATTAATTCTTTTCCGATTTGTTATTAATTCATTTTCCTTATTATTGCTATTTCGATATTTATTAGCACTAAAGCGCAGCTTTAGTGCAACTCTGTGCACTCCGAATTTACACGGGCGCTTTGATGCTCGCAAACTCTGGCAATGGTTCGCTCGTTGAGAGCGTTCCTCCTCCAGCGCCGGGGGTCGCGGTTAAGGTCTTGCCTGCAATGTCAGATTATTTCGGACAGGCATGTAGGTCATTGGAGAGATGCTCTCCGCTTCGCTCTCTTTCCCTCTCTTTCTCTCTCTCTCTCCCTCTCCCGTTCTCTCTTTCTCTCCGTTACGGGAGTGCGTCTGGCCCGGGCCTGCGGTGCATCAAGCGCGGCAGATTGGAGCTGCGCGCAATCGATTCAACGAAGCGGAATCACGAGGCTCGGCCCCAGGGCCAAGGGCGAATCTCTTAAGAGACTGATTCACCTGCTTTGCCCGGGCTATGGACCGGGCATCGACGACGTTGTTGTTGTAGGTCAAAGCCGGGGACACGTCGAGCGCAATGGGAAAGGAGCTAGGAGTCGAAAGTCAATTATGTCGGTCGATTGATATAAACGGTTTAACGATTTGGCCTCGACAAAGCCGCCACCCGACGCGAGGACGATCGATCGAGAGAGGTGTCGACGGTCGGATTTGTGATTTACTTCAGCTAGAAATGAGGGTCGCATCGAGTTATTTTTAGACGCTACCGTTGCAAACTGCCTATTTATAACTCAAATTTCACCAATTAAATTTTTTAAATACTTTACTGATAGAAGATGTATACACTGAGAGAATTTTCTCTTAAAATTTATCTTCAAAATCATATTAGTTGTGGCACAATATAATTATGCTTGAAGGATTTTACTATATAATTTTGATAACATTTAATTAAACTATTTTATAAAAATTATAAGAATTTTACTAAAATTATAGTAAAATTGTTCGAATATGCAATTGAAATTGCTTGAATTGCATGTTTTCCGATAACTACCGTAATTTTGAGGGTAAATTATAAAAGATAATTCTTCTTGTGTGAAATTCTTGATAATTTATTTGCCGTAATTGTTTTAAACTAGACGTCTTTTAATAATAGACGTGTCCTTTTGATTGCGCGTACGATTGCTGCGCAATGTATAAATAAAGAATGTTAAAAGTCGAGTTAAAAAGGCCGCGGTGATCTAAACCTGTAGCGGATGCAGTGGCCAAAATGTCAATCGACGTGAACGCGGCGCCGTTTCTGTTTTTTCCGCGCTTAGTTGTGGCTAGTGCATTTTGTCAGAATTCCAATGTTTTTTTCTTCTTTTCTTTGCGCCGCACAATGCGTCGGACGGGAAAAAGACGGGGAGAATGTGGCAAGTGCACGACAAAAAGAATAAAAGATACTCGTCGCGGTGTATTCGGCGGTCGCGACATTTATCTTACCGAACGAGGTCGTTCCTTGTCAATGTGAAGAATTTTTAGCGCTTCGATAAACAACGCCTACGTGAGAACTCGAGTTTCCCTCGCGCGTTTTCCTCCTTCGCATCAATTATGCGACACAGAAATGTCATTTCCTTTACACGTGCGCATTTGTCTGGATTGACATCATTACGATAGTCTCTTATCGAATAACAATTTACCTTGTAAAATAAAATTAATTATCGTTAGTGTTTCTCGTATCGAGGAAGGGTGGAGGGGGTTATTACTCATATAATAAATTAAACGTTTTGCGCGAAGTAAATTCACATTTTCCTTAACGCGATAATATGCGTACGTGCGCGGTGTTATAACTTATCAGATTAGAGCCACATCAAGTATGTATTTATTCTCGACGTGCAATTTATTTTTTTTCTCTCTCACTTTGCATAAATATCGATGAAAACACCTGAATGGACGCGCGAAATTCAGGAATTGATGTGTCACGACGAAACGTAGCATGCTTACAAACCGGTTACCAATGAGTGGCGTGATAAAGTCGTCGATATTGCGCGATATGTCACGAATAGACTGATTAATATTGTGATAACGTATATAAATGAATTATTACGTTATTTTCTTCGTAATCGGATGTGCGAAACACACATATTACTTAAATATTAAAAAAAGAAATAAGATATAATAACGTGATCGTTTTAGCTTTATGTTATTTTAGATAACTCTATTATTAAATTTTATTAAATGTATATTATATCAATGTAAAATCTCTACACTACAGGATGTTTTCTATAAATTACACGTCTCTATTCTGTAATGGAAACGAATGGCATTATTTAGGTAATTCTAAAAATAATCAAGTTATTTTAAAAGCGAAAGTCTCCCCTTCTCTTCCCTATTTATACTGTATTCATTTAATTTTTAATTGAATTCCAGTTTAATAAATAAATTGGAGAAATAATCAAATATAAATTTATTTATGTATACTGTTAAAATAAAATTTTAAAATAAAGATTACTTAAAAAAAAGCTACAATTGGATAGGAACTGCAAAATGCACCAACTAGTAACCCAGACATTAGTGTTTGTGGCGTACGGTGACTTCCTCATTCCAAGATTCAACTATTATAAGATTCTCATCGTCGCTATTCTTAATTGCTATCGTAAAATTCGAAAGACATTGAATATCTCTCTCTCTCTCTCTCTCGCTTTTTTTATAAATGTATAACGATGCATTAAGTTCGACAACCTCGTGAAGTAGGATTAAGCGCAGGCTTTGTCTCACAAGATTGTTAAATTCTTTCGCATTATTGCAAGAAAATTACATCACTTAACGCGAATTAATCCTGTATCTAAAAATAATATCAAGTTATTCCGGCTGCAAAAACCCGAATTATTTTACATTCATTTACTTTCAATAAAATACAATTTGTGTTGAACTGTGGGGAAATAATCAAATATAAATGCTGTTCAACAAAATAGATTTTTAAATAAAAGTTATTTTTAACAATCTTTAAATAAATGTTTGAACTGGTTGTTAATAGCCAGTAATTTTATTGGAATAAAATTGAATAAAAAGTAATCATTTTTATTATCGTTTGAAATATCATATTTCTTTGACAAATTTGAAATGAGAGCGTTCCCTTAAAAGAATTTATAATATCTAAAGAAATATATTCTTCCAAATATTAAACAGAGAGCCAATATCGTACTATATCAATTATTTAATAATCCGTCGAATTAATTCTCAAAAATTTCTACTGATGTATCAAGAAGAAGCAGGTGCATCCTCTTCATTCACTCACGCATACGGCTCACGGCGACAAGAGAGCGTAAAGGCGTCCAGGACGGAAATACAATCCCTGGAAGCTCCATCTCGCGCTCGAGCTATGAGCCTGGAATACGCGAAGTAACCAACAACCAACTAGTAACCCAGACTTTAGTATTCCCGCAGTGTCGTCTCGTACGAGACTTCCTCATTCCAGAGTTGAGCTATTATAAAGCTCTCCTCCCGCTTCCACGTCCCTTCGCCTCTTTCCTCCTCGCCTTCGTCGTCGCCATCGCTAGCACCGTATACATGCCCAATCGTATTACTTCGCCAATGGTTACGTTCTCCGCCCGTTTATTCCGTATATTCCCCCTGTCATATTCATTCGCAAATTTCTTTTTACCCTTCTTGCTTTCCCCTCTTTTTCCTTTCCTCTTTCTCTTTTCATTCCTTCCCTGTTTTCCCTATTAGCTTCATCATTTTCCATCTCATTATGCGATACTGAATGTTCGCAAAAATCGCAAAAAAACTCGTTATCGCACACTCAAGCAATTTTGATATTCAGATGCATCAGAAATCATATATCTGGATGCAAAGGAGTGACCGTGAGAAACTATCAGAAAGCAAAGAGTTCTGCCAGGAGTTCTGTGAAAATGCGTGATAATGCGCCGGACGTAGCGTTAATCGATTCTTTCTGAAGCGAATCTGCATTGAAGAGCATCCCGGAAGGGTTTAAAGAAAAATTCACTATCCACAAAGCATTTTAAACAGTATTATATATTTAAGGAAAAATTATCTTGTGTCGAATTTGCCGTAAAATTCCTCATGATCAAGACTTTATGATGACATTATTTATTGCCTACTAATTTTTAATTTGGCAATATTCTTGTGCTTAATTAATTCAGTCAAAGTTAATTTTTAAAAAAATTAGTAAAAATCTAATCTTACAATTTTTTAATTTTAAACTATTTTATATTATTAATTAGAAATTAGATTATAATAAGGTAGTGTGTAAATTTATTTATTTATTTAAACAAACATTCAAACAACTTAAATATAAAGTATACTGTTTAATAAAGTTTATTTAAAACATGCTTAAAATATTAATTCTTAACCACACTGTTGAATTTTAGACTACAATTCCGTCAAGCGGAATTGCATGGGGTATATTTGTACCCCACCAGTATGGTTAAGGGTTAAGACTATAGCACACAAAATGACATATGCATAAGATAAGATCATCTAGATCAAGCCAATGCTTGTTTTATGCATTGTATATGGCAACTTTATGCTGGACATTCGATCCAGATGATGGACTCATGTTATGTAAATGTCATTTTGTAAGCGACAGGTCTTAGAATGAATTAAGAAATTGAGTTGAGAAAAGGAAGAGGTATTGCCTTTCCGCTTTTGACAAATAAAAACTAACAAAACTAATGTGAAATGAGGAGTACCTGTCGCAGTAGAAACTAGAAACAATGCAAAATGACATGGAAGAAAAACAGAAGCTCAATAGTTCTTGCAATGGAAATCCGGCAGTCTGTTTACTACCAATTTCAATGAAGGGTATGTTGCGGATGTATTCATTCAAATTTATACTATGGTAAAACTTAATAACCTCCCATAAGTTCCAATATTCAGGTGTACTCGAGCAAGTAGCGATAAAAGTATTAACTCGGGCTTATGACTAGACTAACAAGGTAGCAAAAAAAACAATTGAAAATAGGACCGAAGCATGAAAAAACATTTTTAACATAAAAAATATTGTAAAAATCAATTCTACAACAAATTGTTATAAATAAATTATTTAAAAAGTTTACTGCAAAGGAAAATTGATTATGCCAATTACTTACGTGGGAAAAGTTACTAAAGGAATAAATATAACTTTCTTAAATCGTTCTTCATTTATGCAAAAACATAATGGATAAATGTTGCTGTAAAAATTTTTATCGTTATTTTCTTGAGAATGTCTGAATATTCATATGGTTTTACCACACAATATAAGTATGAGTGAATATTACACATCCACAAAACTTCATTGAAATCAGCGATGACAGATTGCCAGGGTTCCCCTTGTTAGACTCGACATGTAAGTATTATACCTTGTCCCATTTGCTTTGTACCCCAAGTAGCAAATTGGCAGTGTTTGCTGTTATCTGTATATAATTACCTAAATAAGTATCTAAATAAAGAAACTTTTCTTGTCTTTATTTATATTATTAAGCCATGTGTCCATGATACTAGAAATCGATCTGAGATCTTGGACAGAGAGAGAATTGACGAATCACATTAGTTAGTTGGCCGCATTATTCAAATGCGATTAGTTAATTTTTTCTTTATCCAAGATCTCGGTCCGATTTCTAGCATCGTGGACACAGCTTTAGAATACATATTATTTCTAATTTTATCTGATAATATAAAAAAGTATTATCTTTTTGAAATTATCTTCGTTATTGTGTAGTAAATTGAGCATGCACATCAATCTTTATAATACAGCTTTCAGGAAAATAATTTGAAACACATTTTTTTATTTTGGATCGTCAGATAGTAAGTCGTTCATTACATCTGTTCATTTATTCGAATTGAAATTAAATTGGGTATCAGACTGTATTAGTTATATATAAAACTCTTTTTTGAGAGAACCAGATTATTTCTATTTCAGAATTTAACCATTCCCTTTCAAGATTAACTTCCAATAATAGTAAAGATGAGACCTTTTTTTCATATGGACAAAAAAATCAGAATTTGTGATTCGGGACAGCCAGTGATCAGCGATATTAAAATACTATTATTTAAAGTACTTTGATATTCTAAATGTAAAGAATTATTCTCTTACTTTTCATCTATATATCAAATAGATTTTTTTCAAATATAATATGAGTATATCATTGCTATCATGTGTCTCTTTAGTTGTGGATCACAGATATATCACGCAAAAATCATTTGTCAGACGAATTATGTGAAAACTTTTGTTTTTAAATTAATTATTTTACTCTAAACAACGATTTTATCTTAAAATTATTAGATAAAACGATTTAAAATTTTATCTCTTATGTACATTTAAAATTAAATTATCTTTATCTTATTTAAGATATATTTACATGTAATTTATCTTTATCTAAATAATTTTAAGTTATTGCGCAACTGCAAATTAACGTTATTTATCGTTATTTTGACAAATATGACGACAAATAACAATAGCTCGCTGCAAGAAGAGAGACAGAAAATACTCATCGAGTATTTGCATAATATGAGAGATTTATTTAAAATCAATATCTTAATTTGCATAGCTCGATGATGACTCAGCAAATAATATCAAAACTGTCTAATAAGTAGAGTCCAGTCTAACAAAATTTCTTTCCAATTTTAATGTTCAATTTTGATGTTCAATTATCTTGTCAGCTGCGCACATAATACAGCCTGCGCACATAAATTAAACTTATGTTAATATAAAATTGGAAAGTGATATTTTGTTATTCCAAGCCTCTATTACTTCTTTATTATTGCGACTGCTTCAAGGACTTAGAAATTATCTCCCCTAATTATGAATAATTTAATATAAAAATACCGTGATATGCTTTTCGATAAGGAAACAAAAGGATTCAAGAAGATAATATCCGTGGTTTAAGCAACCGCGCGTCGACGGTGAGAAGTAAAAATCACCGGGACGTTGTTTTCCACCGAAAGTAATTTCTACGCCGACCACGCTTCCTTTCCCTCGTCACGCGCCTCTGAGGAAACTAAACTTGGCGCGATATCGACCGTTAAGTTACGAGAGGATCGGGAATTACAGGAGAAATCAGATGCTCTGCGCAAAGCCGAAATTAAAGGTGAACCGTATGCATTTTACGTAATCCGAAAGTCAGGAGAATGCCAAGATCTTCGAAAAGGGAATATCTTTTTTCCGAGAGAAACAACTTCCCCGTAGGCAGACGGGCATTTCGTCAATTTCCAAGCTGTCATCAGGGAAATCGAGTCATTTCTATTTCTAGCACACTGTGGCAATCCGCGGGACAGCACATAAATCTTTCCGCTCGTGAAAAAAAAAGCATTGAGCTCTTAATCTGCTTAATGCACCGCCTACATCACGCGTGCGGTAGAGTCACTGAATAAATATTTCGTCGGAATAGGTATTCGAGCAGTTACCCGCTAACGAATTCAGCCGTTAATTATCGTGTTGATTTATTTTACTGCGCACGAGCGGTGATCGGTGCGAACGAGGTGCTTGATAAATGACGCGAATGATCGTCGGTGAAAGCGAGATATCAATTTAATCGCGCGAGAAAACAGTGAATGTAACTCATTATTGACGAATTACATTTATGATTACATAGGCACCGCGTTGCACTGTCGGTGCCTACTATCATTACGCAATCTTATCGATGAGTAAATAAATGGCGAAATAAAAATGTTGCTGAATACTCTACTTTTTCTTTTTGTTACGTACAAATAATTTCCTTATTAAATTATTTTCAAATGTAAACCTTCTCACACCATTATTTTATGCTGCAAGTTTCTATTTACACAGTTCTTTATCATTACAAGACATCTCGTTAGAAGATGACCGATTCTACGTTAATTTTTCATGAGATTCATAAAATCTTGCGAGGAACAAGCAATAAAGATGCTTGCATATTACAAGATATTAAGCGGCAGATTTCTGCCGCGCGGCGCAAAAACAGTGCCACTTAATCTGCTTGATGCACCATTTAAGTCATCATTCATAACCGCGTATCTATCACGCGCACGACGTATAGCCGGCAAAAGCCACTGCGAAACCCGTCAATTAATTTTCTTGCCTACGCAATATTAATGTACATTTAATTAACCGCAATTTGTTATTTCCCCCGCCCAAAGCAGTAACTTATCCGACGTGATACGAATGAGTCTTCTCGTTTGGGATAATGAAATGCCACTTTCGAAAACTTAAAAGTACATGTTTCTAAGGTTTGCGCGGTACATTAAATTATTCTAAGATCTCTACACATATTCTAAAATACTTAGAAATTTTAAAACTGTGTACTGTGGTCTAACCTTGACCCTAATTTCGTTTTTAAGAAAGTACTCGCGTCATTTTCGGATTAGCATGTGGCAAATTAAGTGTTAAAGCAAGTGCACTTTCAATTAAACAACTCTACAATAAAATGCATCGAATGTGTTAACATGTGTCATTAAAAATATAAAATAATGACAATAATTAATTATAAATGATAACAAAATATAAATGTATATCAAGATAGTTGCTGTTACAAAAATTTCACATTGCGAGTGATATTAATTTTAATATAAAATGCGATGGATTTTAATTTTAATGTAAAAATTTTTGATATTTATTGTTTTATAAGAAAAGAAACAGTAAAACAGTGAAACATGAATAAAAATTGAATTGCAGGATTAATTATTTCTCATTATATATATGTATATCTGAAAATTTGAAACATTGGTATTTCACATAACGCATTTAGTGGAAATTTTTCGTTAAATGTTAGACATGATAGATTAGACTTTCGTTTAGACGTAAAAGAGAGATTATTTTCTTAAAACAGATTTATCTCTTGCTTTTCGTGCCGACACCAATGACATTTTGCGTTACGTAAGTCACGCATTAAGCAGCTTCCTCTTGGCATCGCGAAACAGATTTCTCCGATCTGGGCGTAACTTCAATGATCGATATCACGCCAAGTTCAGTTTCCGTTTCAGTTTGGTGTGCGACGTGACGAGGAAAAGGAAGCAACGTGCCTGAAGTTACTTAAGGAATGCTACTACAGTCAAAGAAACCGCTCTACAAACTTTTCCGACCTGCATACGATGGAATAGCAGATCCTGATGAAGATTTTAATTCTTTCATAAAACTCTATCTCATCGCAATTTCCATAAAATGAGAGACTCTAAATTAGTGAAGAAATCGTTAGTTAATGTAATTTTAATATGTTCCATTAATCTTGTGTATTATAAAAATGTTTATAATATAACGAAGATTTATCGAATGCGTTCTGATCGCCAAATTGTATCGATCTTAATATTTTTTATTTAATATAAGCAACATTTAGTAATAAAATGTAAAATATAAAATATGAAATAAATAAGAAATGAGTAATAGACAAAAATTTAACAGATTACATAATGTTTTATAACAACACTTTAAGAAATAAGGTATAAATAATGTTAATTTTTGATTAATTTATGTAACTAATAATGTAATTATGCAATTTTTTATTTCTTTTAAGTTTTAAGAAGAGAAAGTTAGTGTAGAATATATTTTACATTCATTGTATATCTTTTACTCAAAAAGTAGCCAAAATTATTAAATAAAATACACAAATTGATATTTAATCAGGTAAATTTGTTTTATCCTGTTCGAAATAGTTCCTATCTTTTCAACGAACATTTGTCAACGCTAACTTTTATCTATTCTTCGAAACATTTTACGTAAGTTGATGAGACCTTCAATTCCTTCAGAGAATTTTCTTTTACGGTCTTTGTTGACTTAAAATGCTTCTCATAAAATGGTAATTTGAGTTTTTTGAACAAGAAGAAGTCACAGGAGCCAATAATGATGCATTTCATGAAGATAGGATCGTTAGAAGGTTCAAAAATCATCTCTAAAACAATCATTTTACGATGATCTTTTTGTTTAAAATTTAGCTCTCTTTGAACAAGCCATGCTGTGACATGTTTCATACCCAAAATATCGATCAAAATGCTATGTGTTGAGCCGAGATATTAAGTAAGATAGCAATCTCTCTTTCACTTAATCGCCGATTTTCAAGCACAGTTTCTTCAGTTTTGTAACATTTTTGTCATTAATTAATATCGATATTATACGTTTAAAATGCAACGGTTTTGAGTAGCATCTTGCAAAATTATCCTAGTTTCGTTTGTAGTTGACGTTGTACTTATCGAAATTGCGTGCGATTACTTTAGGAAGTTATTATTCAGTGTATAATTAACGGCTAATGAGGATCAAATAGGTCGAAACGTTCCTTCTTGCTAAATGAAATAACTTATTATTAAATCCTTATCTTACCTGTGAAGCTCGTTAATTTTGGTTTGGTTCGGTCTGTTTGTTTTGTTTATTGCTTTGCAGGTAAAATATTTTTTATATATAATTATATATTGTTATATGTAATTATAAATCAAATATGTCCATATATATTAAAATATATATAATTATGTACGATTAAATATAATTGTATA
>QKQZ01081456.1:0-10573 GCA_003595255.1 Solenopsis fugax | reverse complement strand
TGTTCTGCTTCTTGATCCTCGAGATCTCGTCGTCCTCGCTGGTCTGTCTCGCCACCGCGGTCGGTACCTTTCTCACTTGCACCTGCGCGTCAAAAAATCACTTATGGCGAGAATGCTGCGTGGCGTTCCGCCACGTTCCACCGCCGCCGGTGTAATCGCGATCGAACCTCGCTCAATTCCCTTCGTGATTTGCAATCCTGATCGTTCCCCGAGTCGAGTGCCGAGGGGTTTACGATCGGGGGTGTCCGTTCGCGCCAGCCGCTCGACGCGACGCGCGATTTATTGAGGCCGCAAAATCCGCACGTGCATTTAAATGCAACGTTATGGCACGTACGCGACAGGTGGCGAATACGTGAATCGGCACGGCAATTACACGATGCGCCCGCGAGTACGTACACAGCGGACGCGTAAATAAACAGGTGTGCGTGGTATGGGATTAAGAGTGGGTGGAGCGTAATGAGATGAAACGTAATAATAAAAGTGTAAAATTACTGTATTGTTACCTTACATTCGCAGTATTTCATACAAAATACAACGCTCGATGATGTGGGTCAACTCACTCGATATATTACTCTTTCTCTCTATCGCTACCGTCAATATCCTATCTATATATGTACACACGTATTGTCGGCTATCCGCTCTACTGACACGCGCGAAATCGAATTCATAGAAAATTAACGCTATATATTTCACATAATGATTGGCACTGTGTTGACCGCCTTCGTAGGAATGACACTCATTCGTCATCATCACGCGTGGTAGTAACTTCATATAAATCATCGTGGATTAAAATAACGGTCCTTTTGCTACGTGTACGAGTCGGTATTTGTGTTTGTACGTTCATTGAGCGTTTTGACACCAGCCGCTATCATCCGAACAATGGGATGCGCGACATCGAACAAATTTCGTTCGTTGCACTGGCCGTCAGCATGAGGAGTTCGTGCCCATCCGTTTATTTCTCCTGCCATAATAAGGGGATTCCTTGCGCAAAAGTGCGGAGGTATCACTGTCAAAAATAAATACGATGTCGTCAAATTCACAAACGCCCATTCAAGCGGTTCTTAAAGGAGCACACGCACCTCGACGTGGCCTAACTTTTCAAATTTTTTGTGGAAAAACGGGAAGAGATAGAGGAGTCGTGCTCATTCTATTGTAAAGACCATACTTATCCCTATTTGTCATTTAAATTTGATTTTAAAAAATTATGAAAGATGACTTTGCCATTTAAATCATACTTTCAAAACGTAAGCATTGCATCATACACTATCTTGAAGAATAGATCGATCGACGTGCAATTTTACACACTTTTTTCGAACTAAAGACTAAAAGTTTGACGCAAAACTTTTTTTTAATGCTAATTTTTTATCGCAGTCAAAAAACGAGCAAAATTTACAGTGATAAACCATTACGTCGACTTTGACCAGATGCCAATTTGCTCAAATGCAATATTTCAAAAAACGTTACGTCAAATATTAACTCCGTGTTTCAACTTTATAAAGTTTGTGCTATTTTGCTTTCTGATGAATCCTGTGGGAGTAATAGTGACCATCGTTTTCAAAAACACGGTTTAGGTAAACTTGAAAGCAACGTCATTTTATATCATTTTTTAATAAAATTTAAATGCCAGATAGAAAAAAATATGATCTTCGTAATGGAGACACACGATTTCTGTATCTCTTTCCGTTTTCATACAAAAAAATTTGCAAAGTTGCAAGTAGATCACGTTTTAACCCATCTAAGTGTGTGTGCTCCCTTAATTAATTAATTATTTAATCACTCATTGTTAGCTCGAGATCAAAATTTCTAAGCCAAATCAGATATCCGTGGTTTTTTCAATATAAAAACATTATGTCATTATTTACATTTTTCTTAACTTTATTTTTTTATATACTGAAAAGAACGTGTAGAAAATTATCTCGTATTAAATATTTCTTCGTTTAACATAAAGAGGTTAATCTTTAGATCTTTGCGTTTGCGTATTACTGATATCTCCGGGTTATTAAATTACAGCGACCACGATGTTTTTCCAAGTGTTTTCTAGAAGAGCATGCAAGGCTAATTAAATAGCGTTTATTGAACACAGCCGTAGCCGTAAATTAACCGTATCGTCGACGTTTAGCCGTTTAAATATTGATGCGACACGGTGATATATGGTATATCGATAAGCAGGGAACGGCGATTAAATTCACTGATACGCTTCTCTATAGAGAATGCACATTTTTTGGCGTAAAAAAAAAAATTTACGTCGGCCAGCGGATTTGCATATAGAGATGCCGGACGATTGCTCGATTGTCCGATTCAATCAACTGAGCTCAACGTGCTGCATCAACATTTAAAATATGAATGTCGAGGGAGGAAAACAAATGGGTCAATGGTGTAACCATGTGTTACATCGATAAAAAAAAAACACGGTTGTCCGTCGAGGATTATTTGTCGATTGGTACGGATCTATTGATGCGAATTTTTGTAAAAATGTTGTCACAAAACACGGAACAATGTATCAGTGTCGCTTTTATCAACAATCGCGCTCGTACAGTCTTTCGACGTGTTATCTACGTATCGCTATAATTTAGCAGAGATTTTTCGGCTTGCTCGAGCACACATTACATCGAAATAATGACACTGCGCTAGGGACAGTCACGTTTTCAATGCGAAACCTATCATAACACGGCGGATGTTTATGGAAGTTGGTGTCGAGGGAGGCAGATCGATATCTCAATGTAAGAACTGAGCTACCTAAGATGGCTTATATATACGAAGGGTTGAGAGAGGTCTTATATAGAATTCATATATAGCATAAAAATGTATTTTGTATGCATATAGCAAATGTATCTGGATTACGCTGTCACCTTGAATTTTTATTAGCAACGAAAGCTGTATATATTTATGACATGTAATAATTTTTTTGTCCAAAACGTGCACGTTACATGTTATATGTATTTTATTTCGAGATTTTCATCGCGCGTTGAGCTTGCCAAACAAAAACGTAATTTCAACTATGATTTTAAACATTTGCATTGTTAATCTTGACGTAAAATTGACTTTTATTCAATAGATAATCAATTATTTACCATAGAAATAGAGAAATATGTAGAATGTATACTTACCAAGTACACCAGTTATATTATTCTCAAACTCTTGTTAACGAACCACCGTATTAAATTCAATTCGTACAAACGGCAATATTATTTCGATCTAAATTATGGCAGCAATTAACAGAATTAATTCTTCTCCACCATTTAATTCAATGCAAATATTAAATTTGTATTTTCGTTCACAGTTATCGCGGGCGTGTTTTGTTAGGGCACACAACATGTCATATACTACTAAATACATAGTTTCAAGTTAACAAACTGTTCAGAGCTAAAATAGATCGGGTTTCCAATCCGCGAGGTCTCATCTGCAAAGTCGGTCTAAAGATCAAATTTCAGATAAGCGGAAGCGCAACTAAATCCAAAATTTGGACCTTGATCCACTTTAGCTTTGAAGGCCTTAACGTCTAGGCTGTCAGAAGCGTGCTATTCTAACCTGTGGCTTAGGCGGTTGCGGTTGCGGCACAGGCTGGCTCGCCGGCTCCTCCTTCTTCCTCTTGCCGGCACGCTCGCACTCCTGCAGCTTCTTCATGACCCGCGGCGAGTCCGTCAGGCGAAATATGCCGGACAGGGGACCGCGCGCGGCGTCCTCCGTGTCCAAGACGCGCTCACGTAGGCTGGACGACTCCTGCGGTGCCGACGTGAATCTCACCGTCGATCTGGTGTCACCGTCGGAATCGTCGCCGTCCCGATGTCGCATAAATCGACTCCTGTACCTGGACTTGTTCCTGGGTACCTCGTACTCCGGCGCGTCGTACCTGGCACACACATATACACACACGCATATACACACGCGTACACAGAGACGATGTCGATTAATTAGGACCGTTGCAGAGAAAGTGATCCTGGATCTGGAGAAATCACCGACAGTGATTTCTCCTTACGCCATTGACAATCCTCCATGAATTAAACGCGAATCGATAAATTATGCAAATGGAATGAATAGTCTTATAATCGTGTCTTATCACACGAAAAACACGTGTTTCTTGTCAAATTTCAGATTAAGACTCTTAATAATAATAGTAAGATGATTCTTGCCACTATTATTATAAAGTAAAGAATACTATTATTATTAGGAATTTGTAATAAGACTTAGGATTTGAGAAGTTACTTTATAGCCATAACTAATTAGAGTGACAGTTTTTCTTTGTCAGAAAGTAATCTGTTACCATTACAAAAAAGCAATCAAAAGTAACACGTTAGTTATAAAAAAATGTAACAAATTACTTTTCAGTTTTGTTTCTGTCAGTTTTTTGTAACATTTATGCATACTTTAAATACAAGAGTCTTATTTATAACATTACTAAATTATTTTACTTATTATATAAAACACTTATAGTTGCAATATGTACTTATTTTGTATATAATGAATCACAGTTATTTTAAGAACTTAAAACCAAAATATACTTAATATGTTAACTAAATTAATAATTTATTGCATAATAAAGTAATATTTGTACTTGGAATATATTATCAAAAATATAAAGTTAATATTTTTCCACTAAAAAAATTCGCCAAATTCAAACTTCGTAATAAAATCATCATAAACGAATTGTCTAGAGTTTGTTTTAAAGAGTAAAGTCTCAACTTCATTATTTATATGACAGCTATTCTCGAAGATGATTTATCACTTCATCCTGCTACACGCAGACCGTATGTTGTCGAATAAGCTTGAAATATATAAAGTAACCATAAAAGTAACTACTAAATTAAATATTGTTAATGTAGCTGCTAGTCACAGAAAAACTAAGTTAAATTACAATTATAGAAGAAGCAGAACAAAGTTATAATTACTAAAAAAAAGTAACTTTAACTGTAACTTCGTTAACAAGTATTAACTTTCTTGGATAAGACTTTATGGCAACGATAAAAATCGAAAAAGAATCGCGAAATACATCGGGAATGAAATATATCACTGTATTACACTTTGATGGACATTGCTCGGACATACGCGAAAATTTTTGGTAAATAATATTAATATTGTCATCTTACTTAACATTAAATATATATGAGTAAAGACTAAAAGACGTAAATACTTTATACTGGATATTATTAGACAGTGTAAGTAGATCAAGTCAGCGAAAGATCAGACACAAGTATCAACTCGGATTTTGTGAATATAAAAAAAGTGTCTATCTCCTCTCCCTGAGGACGGATAACAACTTATCATTCTCTCGTGAGCAGATCTCGCAAGAACACGTGTCTTTGATATATGTCACTTGAAATTATGACGAGGAGGGGAGCCAATGACAAGCTCTACCTCTAGACTGAAACGCGACCTGCTTTATAGTCAGATTATCTCAGTTCGATTCGAGAGGACGTTCCGGAGGATTGCCGATGACAGGACGAAATGATATTAGGAGATCTCGCTCTTCTATTCCCATATCATCTTCTCCGATATTCCCTCAAAGCTCGATAGGACTTACCGAATTTTCGCCCTTATCTTTTAACCCTTTAAACGTCAAAGAACGCAGTCAGCAACAGCGCCACATGTAATATTTCGACTCAAGAATATATGTGAAAATTATTTTAACTAAAGCATTGCAAGTGAAAACTGAATTTTAATCAGCTAATTCAATAATATCAATTTTAAGTCATTAATGACATTAAAAAAATATCTAAGAATTTAACAAAAAGAATTAAATGTTAAATTTAAATTAAATAACATGTTAAAATTCTGCATCTAAATTGTTATGTACATGTGCGTTGTTATAATTAGAATTAAAAAAATTAAAAAACATTCTGCGCTGTTCTTTCACTCTTTTTCTTATCGAAATCAATAAATCTTACAGAAAATGGTGCTCTTAACTAATCGATTTCCTGTGTAGCAACTGATTAGCTGTACGTGTAGCGAAAAATCGATGAATACAATAGACTCCGGAATGGATACTCACTCTATACAATAATAATCTTCGTCAAAAATTGTTAAAAAAATCAAGAAGGGCATCGGTCTTTTAATCAAAGTCACTTTGAAATGTTAGCAATTCGTCGGAGGAATTGCAATATCGCGTTCCACGAAATCCTCTGTGAGAAGTAACCTCGTTCACGGATTGCAATAAAATCCGTCCGAAGCGGATGGTCAAAGATAAATAATTAGACGCGAGCTTTGAGAGTTGACCGCTTTCTGATCTGAGAGATGTAGTTATTAAAAAAGTTGACGTCTTGCATTTTTAGCAAGAGATTTAAGAATTCCTCAGCAAACAATGACTGTTTCTTGAAGTATCAATTGTTTCAACTGTATGGAATCATATCAAGGAAATTTATATGATATAACATTTTTATATTACTATCTTTTAAATTAGATAATTATAATAATTTAAAATATTAAAATACATGCAATATTTTTAAAAATTTATAAATTATCAAATTAATTTCGAATTAATTTGAAAGGGGACAAATTATCATTATCTTAATAAGACCAAATAAAAATTTTCCTAAACACTTTAATAATATTTGTTCGTATATAATATTTTGGCCAAAATTATAAGGCACTTTATATTTTTTAACTGGAAGGAATTCAAACAGAAATTCAAATATAAATTATTTTTCGTTTCAAGAACTCTTGAAATTTATGTTTAATGCTAGTAATCAATTTAAAATAATACAGATAAAAAAATTTCAGATAAATAAAATAGATGTAGGTATAATTTTAGCCAAAACTGTACATAATTCTCTATTTGCAATTATATAAAAATACGTATAGGTAAATATATATGCATGATTTGCGTATTAAACCTTTTGACTTTTAAATCCGCCTATCTGCATTTGCTATTTGTAGTATCATCCGGCATTATCGATTTTAGGCACTTAACCATTTAGCTACATTTCCGTGATATGATATCAGGCGTTGTCACGCTCCAAAACGCCGGCAAAGAACACACGCCAGAAATTGCGACGGCAATAACGGCCTTTTGTATATTTCAGCCTTTCGGGCGACGCGCAAAAAGAGAAACGATTGAAACGTGCGTTTTTCAGAACGTATTGTGAAAAAAGCACGAATAATGGAATTTTCGCTCAAATATCACAAGGCAAGTGTCAAAAATAAACACCGCCGCCGCGCGCGCACGTTTTGCGGACAGTGGAAATGCATCGCATGAGATTCATTTACAATTCGAACGATATCTGGTTCGTGCGCGCGACCGACAAATTGATGAGACCTTCGCAAATAATGGTATTTTCTCTAATAATCGCACAAAACGATCACGATTGTCGTAATTATATAACAAACGGAACAGACGGCACGGGGCAGGACGGCCGCGATTCTCGTACGTGAAGTAGGTCTTTGCCAGTGCGCGAGAGCGTTAATTACTAAAAAATACGTGCTCGCGCGTACCTAAAGCATTTAATTTACATTTTGACGAGGCCGCTTAATAAAACGCCCCGATGAGGGGCTCTAACGACCGACATTGCATGAAACAGGCAGCAATTAAACTCGACGCGCCTATTCCAAGCTGAAAGTACTTTGAGTCGGAATGGAAGAAAAGAAAGAAAGAAAGAAAGAGAGAGAAGAAAAAGAGCAGAGAAAGACAGTGCGAAAGAGAGAAAAAGACGAAGAAAATGAGAAGATGCCGAAATGATGCACGCGTATTTATAACGCCGGAATAAACATTCAAGGTATTTCAGAAAGTGCACTTTTCTTCTTTCTTTCGGCAGAGCTTCGAAAAATATAAAATCTTGTGCAACAAATTTTTAAAGCTGCAATATATATAACCTGAAAAAAGAGTTTAATAATAAATACCAAATGTTATCAAACATATAATAATATAGCCAACCACTGGTAATACTTACTAAATATTTGGAAAAATAAAATTATTTTTGGCTACATTAACCAAATATTTAATTGGCATTATTTTCACTTAACATTTAATAGTTGTTACCAAACTCTTTTTTTTTTTTTAGTATAAACTTGCAAGTATATTGGAACACAAGAGTTCTGTGGTCATTTCAATGCTTTTTTAAGGTGTGAATATTAATGGATACATTTGAACATTTTTATACCTGGCCGTCGATTAAAACTATTTGCTGCCCAAATATATTTTTCATCAAACATTGAAACGTACAATAATTAAAATGCAATATTTTTCCCCGCGTATCGCGACCGTGTTAAAATTAATAGTCGCAATGGACAATTGTATTATTTAACATGCGTTTAATACGCGTGAGAGAGACATTTAAAAATTGCACTTTAGAGAATAACGTACAATAAAGAATGCAATGAAGACCGCTAACGAGAATTAAATCCGAGGAAAGCCATTGCGTTTGACGAAATTGTACGAGCTGTTTGAAAAAGCACGGATCTGATGAAAGATATCGACTCAGTTAACCCGATTGGCCTAACTGTACCGTAAATACGTCCCTCTTAAACTAGCGAGAAACACTTGCTAGGCACGTACCAATCACCGTTGCGCGCCGATCTGATGGCATACTTGCGCCGTTTGCGCCGTTGCGCGAACCGAATATTAATACGTTCCATTATCTAGCGCCTCGTAGTAAAAAGCCACGGTACCCGTATTATCGGTCCGATCTGTTACACATTCAATAGTAGCAATAAACAATAAAAACGTCGCGCGCGTGCCTGGAACAGTTTCACCTCCCACACCAACGGTTCGACTCTCGAAGAAATATATCGGTCGCAATTGTACGAGCCGCAAATTGTTCACGTCATCTCAGCACGCCACGTCTCGTCCCGTAAATAAGACTGCGAATTTTCTGCGACGGCTGATTTATCGTTTCGAAAACAGACTGAATCTCGGTGCCGTAAATTAAGTAGCGGCGCTCGATCTCGGGTCGTCCTATGATCCAAGGACACACTCCTCGTCCCTCCATCGATCGTCTTGCAGTTTTTAATCGGCTCCGAGACAAATTGATCTCACTGATAAATAGCGGAAGAAATGGTTTCCCCGTCTGGACATTTATTTTTGTAATCTACTTAGACTGGTATCGGTCTAAAAGTCGACGAGGCTTATATAAGGCAGCTTTCCTGAAAAAAAGTTCTATTTCGTGCCGAACGGCTTTTCCTTCCCCCAACCGGTATTCTGTATTTCCCCAAACTCCATGAAGTACATATATGTATGATATTACTTTCCGAAAAATTTATATCGTTTTATAAGCCGATATTACTGGTGCAATATCAAGAAATAGAGGCAAGTATACGAATATGGAATACAATGGAAAAATAAATAAACTGTCCTGATCATTTTCCGTAAACCCGTATTAGAAAGAAATAGAGCACGGCAACGATGTGACGGGACTTGATCCGTACTTGCCGCAAACAATCGGCTCAAGATGCTTGGAACAGCAGTGTGCGAGAGCAATCGATTTTTCTCGCATCGCTGGTAACATTAGGGAATAATACTCAGACAGTATCAAGCGCTGGAGAAGAGAGACGTAAGAAATGGCGATAGTTACTCGTATTCGGGAACGTATCGATTCCTGGCCAGCCGTTCCTCCTCTTGCTGCCTGTACTGCGAGGCGAGCCGGTGATCGCTCTTGCTCCTCATAAGACCGGGCGAGCCCACCGGTGGGGCTAAACTGCTGGAGCTCCCCAGCAATCCGCCGCTTCCGCTTTCCGGTTTAATGTTCAATTCGCCGTAACCCGCCACGTGAAGGACAAGCTGATTCGGATCGTGCGCCATCACGAAGCGGACTCGCCGGTTGTAATCCCCCGCCTCGTATTCGAAGTTCCTGCGAAGAACAATCGTCCATCTTCATTCCGCCAAGAGATATGACAGACCGTACTAACTGTACGAATTAAGTTTTGCGAAATCGATAATAATCATGCCGCGGATTATATTGCGTGAAGTCGAAAGAAATTATGATAGAAACATTGATCTTCTTGTCGTTTCGTGTTACTAGTAACATTATTTTCTATAAGCGTGATTAACCCTTTATTGCACAGTATCATATATATGTGACTCTTATCTTTTTGTAGATTTTTTATGTCTTTACGTTTGCAAAATAAACTTATGTAATATATTTAATATTGTTACGTTTCTAAGACTTGATATAAATACACGAATAATATATCTAAATATGTAATTATTTTGCATTGACAATGAATTATGAGCGACAAATCAGTTAAAGCTAATACTTTTCATACAACAATGAAAATTTTCAGACGTATCTCAGAAATATTTCAACTGAGAAGTGAAATATATCACAAAAATTGCGAAATATGTCTGCAACATTCTGAGCTACAGCAACTCTGGAATATGTCTGCGATTATTGCACTTGAAATTTTACAGAAGAATTGCTGAAAGTTACTAAAAAAATCTACAATCTTTCTGAAATATTATTAAAAAGTTACTAAAATGACTGAAATCTTTTTGAAATATTGCTGATTATAATCCTGTGAATGTATAATAATAAATTTAAATATCATTTCTGAAGTACTTTAACTTAACTTCTTAATTTAAATTTAGGGGAGACCGGGGCTATTCGTTGCAATTTTTTTTCTTTTGCGTATCCTGAGTCCTGTATTC